>CAUYRT010056595.1:0-22162 GCA_963574885.1 Lepilemur ruficaudatus
CTGCACTCTAGCCCAGGCAAAAGAGCAAGACTCTGCCTCAAAAAAATAAACAAAAACAAAAACAAAACAAAACAAACAAAAAAGCCAAAAAAAGAAAAACGTGAGTTGATAAAAGTATCAAATACTACCTGTTAAATTTAAAAAATTGTTTCCTCATATTTTAAACTACTGCCTAGAAGTACAATTAAATTATTTCTTGAGTAATTGGTTGTCAGGTTTTTTCTATATAAAATGGAGGCAAAATGAGTTAAAATGTGCAAATATCTTGAGTTCTCAAAAGAAAAGCATAATGTAAATATTATCCTGATAAGAATAATCATTAACATTTTAATATAATAAAATACTTTTCTTTAAGCTGATCCTTAGAATGTTATTGATTTGACAAATGACACTCTCAGATGTATTCTTTTTAAACCAAATGTCTTGGATATGGTAATACTTCATGGTTTTAATAACAATTGAAACTGGGTTATAAAATTTAGCATACACACAACTCAACTGTGCAAAGAAAAATGTGATTCGTTTATTCTATGTTTAAGTTAATTTGGATTTCCTGATGGGGAGAAAATATAACTAAGTGCTCAATCCATTTTAACTTTTTAGATGTAATATAGTCAGTCTGTTCATGTGGTGATCAAGTCTTCTGCTCCCTTCGCTCTCCCCTGCTAAGATAGCACGCAGTTGCAACCACCAACACCAGTGGCTTACATGATCTGTGACATCAGAGGGCATTGTCAGTCCTGGGATAACAGTGGTCATCCTTGTAGTGTTCTTTGGTAGGTGATCATCTCATTTGTCTGTTAGATGGCTACGGATTTCTTGGGGCCAAAGCCTGGGGATGAAACAATAGGGACACACGTAACATTCTCTTATTCTCCCTCATTTCTTTTTCTTTCCACTCCTTAGGCTAGAAAATGCATAGCCTTTTCGTTTAGTTTCTTTATGTTGTCTTCCTTCCATAATCAACACCAAGCTCTATGCATTCCAGGTCCTAGGTGGAACAGGTATTAACCCTAGTAAAGGAGAACACTAAGAACTGGAAACTCCAGCCTTTGACTTTCACATGTTTAAGAAGGCAAGGTGGTCGCAAAAATATTTGAGGGAAATAAATCTTTACACAACAGGCTGACCAGCAAGACTATAATAACCTTGCTAAATAATTCTGCCTCACAGAAATTGAATAGTATATATGCTTTCTCTTTTCATTTCTTCTATAAGGAATCCTGTTCTCCATGTAGATAAAGAAAGGATGCCTAGGGCCAACAAAGTGGAAGTCAAGTACACACAAAAATAAAAGAGAAAGTAAATTAATACTTTGTCCTAATTAACTCTTGACGTCACACAATTCTTTTTTTTAACTTGATTTAATTGTGAGGTATACTATTTTGAAAATGTCATGAAATAGATTTTTGACTCAAGTTATGCAGCTAAATGAACATGTATGTACTCATTCCTCTTTACAGCCCATATCTCTGAAAACCATATCCTTTATTATGTAATTCAAATTAGTTGTCATATTTTCTCTTTGGATACTTTCTTCTTGCTCTCCTAAATTCCTCTTATAGTTTTACTCTTTTGCCTGAAAGTTAGAAAACTGCATCGTTCTTGTTGCCTTTCATACTATGCATCACTTACGTTAGCATTAAAGAACTCAGTTACATTTTATCCTCCTCCACTTACACTTTTTTCAAGCATTCTCTTTATAATTTAGTCATGTTCTCCCTGTATAGGTTTTTTGCCTCCTAAGTTAAATATATTCCTAGGTACTTTATTTTCTTTGTTACTATTGTGAAGGCTACTGGGCCTTTTATTTGATTCTCAGTTTGACTGTTGTTGGCATATAGGAATGCTACTGATTTCTGTACATTGATTTTGTAATCTGAGACTTTGCTGAATTTGTTTATCAATTCCAGTAGTCTCATGGCAGAATCTTTGGGGTTTTCTAGATATAAGATCATATCATCTGCAAAGAGCTATATTTTGACCTCTTCTGCTCCCATTTGGATGCCCTTGATTTCCTTCTCTTGTTTGATTGCTCTACCCCTGAAGGCACACTCAGTAGGCTCCTTCACAAATATCCCTTTTGTGCTCCCGGGCAATGTGATTGAGACCTAGGTGTACAGGATCTGGTCAGCAGGCCTTTCCCCAGGGCCCTGGAGAACAATCCCTGGTCATGCCAGGGAGAAGAATGCTGGCCCCAAGTCATCCACAGGGTGCCAAATTGGATCAATGTCTCTCTGCCTTGTGGTTTGCACCATTCTGTTTGAGTCACCAGGCAAGCAGCACCAGGGAGGGCTGGCGGGTAAGGAGCTCACAGTCCAAATACCCCTCAGTCCACTGTAGTGCCCCAAAACGAAACGTCCTGTACACTGTGGAGGCCTCTGAGCGGTGACTAAATTATCTCTCAGCAGCTGTGAGTAGAGGAGGGGAAGGAGAGAATGAAGTAATATAGTGCCTGCAGCTCGGTTTGTGAAGTGGTAGGTGTCTCGAGGGAGCTGAAAGCCCAGTTCCCTGTCCTCAAGGGACTCAGTGCTTGTTGGTGGCTGCAGAGCCTGGATTGGTGCTGACAGGTCTCTCCAGTAGCTCAGGAGCCCACCAACAGTCTGAGATGCAAGGGAAGGAAAATTTAATCGCTCCACCTGACCTTGTTGCTGGTCTTCAAGCCTCTCAGGCTTAGACCTTGCTGATGCCTTTCTCTTTCCAGATCTGCTCTGCAATCTCTTTCCATGGAGTCTCCTATAGGTTCAGGCATCCTTCCTTCTGACCTTCACCTGATCTATGTTTGTCTGCTTGTTTTTTTTTTTTTTTGCTTTCATCTAAAATC
Source organism: Lepilemur ruficaudatus (assembly GCA_963574885.1). Lineage (NCBI taxonomy): Eukaryota > Metazoa > Chordata > Mammalia > Primates > Lepilemuridae > Lepilemur > Lepilemur ruficaudatus. The sequence continues at coordinate 2,825 of CAUYRT010056595.1, forward strand.
TTTCGTTCTTGCAGAGACACTTTGGCTGGAGGTGTTTCTTGTCCACCATCTTGGCTCTCCCCTCTAAATTTATTAATAAATTGTTTTTAACACAGACATAGCTATGCTATTTTTGATTTACCATAAAATTTTTTACTGCAGTTGAATCTACTATAAGAAGGAGAGAAAATAAATTTAACTCAACTCTTTTTGGCTGGATTAAAGGCAACATACATATTGACAGAGTGGAAATCATGATCAAGGGATTGTTGATTTCCAGGAACTAACTAAATGAGGCAAAGGAGGACCCTTGGCAGGGGAACCTTAGCTACTTCATACTTCAGTACGCTTTCGCCTTTCCCTAGGATGCACTATTTGCTAATAAATACATGGCTCCACCATTCTAAGCCACTTCATTGGTTTAAGTGTGAGCCTTTTCTCAAAAACTACCAACATCAAACACAATACCAGATAAAAAATTTATTGTCAATATTTTTTTTGTTGAATGAATAAATGAATGGATAAAAGCCACTTAAAGCTTTATACATATCATTTTCTCTATTGCTGAAATCTTTCAAACTTATTTTTCAGAGATTCTTTTATCATGAAAGGAGAAATGTAAATCTTATAGTGGTAGTACTTTATTAACTGTGAAGGTAATCATAATATTTAATACTACTACTCTGATAGTAGAATTGGGACATGAACCAAGTAACAGTCACACTGAGTCTCCATGTGGTCATGATTAGAGGACCTGTGGAGCCTGTTTACATGAGATACAAGGAGACTTCTGAGTAATACCTCATTCTAAGAAACAGAGAGTCAGAAAAATAATCTAAAAACAATAGGTTGGTATTAAAGAAGAATGGCAATTTTGAGCCTTTGTTGGTCATATTGATCTTTAGCTCCAGTGGCTTGCTTTCCTGCTACTCTTCTTATATATTTGTGCCAGAGTATAGAGGAGTCAAAATTAAAGCAGAAATATTTAAAATAGCTACTTTATTAAATATCTGTTAGCCATTGGTAACATAAGTCAGCACTATTTTGGGATCCATGCAAGTGAAAGATGAAAAAAAGTGGAGGGGAGTGATGTCTCTTAGCTGTGCAGAGAACCCTGACCACAGTGAAGCACCTCTGATACATGTTAGACCCTAGAGTGTTTATTGGTGGCATAAATAATAGAGGCCCTTGTGACCCTGGAGCATGGAAATCATAGATAGTAAGCATTTGTCTACCCATTCATTCACTCACTCATTCAGTAAAGATTTCTCCAGGCTTAAGACAATGTGCTACGGATTCAATTGAGTTAACACAAACCCCTTTACTCAAGGAAGTGTTGAGTCGAACAGACAAGTAGATCAATAATTCCAGGACATAGTGAAAGAGGAATGTATTGTGCAATTTAAGATTATTGGTCAGGCAGTCTAGACTATTCAGAGATTTCTCAGATCAGAGTCATGATCTCAGTACTAAGAAGTAGAAGCTAGTTAGCAAGAATGTTTTCATGGCAGAGAGAATAGGAATTGTGAAGCACATAGACATGAGACAAAATTAAATTTGTAAATTTACATGACATTTTGGCAAGCTATATGTATGTCATCATCTACCAAATCCTTTGGGTTTATCTAAAGAGGTCATAAAAATTATTAATTCCGAAGTACTCAGAAGATTAGATTCATTTCTTCAAGTTGACTTATTAATTCCTCTGTATTACTTCTTTTTTTTTTCTTCCCCCTTATATTGCCCCAGGTTGGTCTTGAACTCCCGGCCTCAAGCAAACCTCCCACTTCAGCTTCCAAAGTGGGACTATATGCATGAGCAACTGCACCAATCTTTTTATTTTTATTTTTTTCAATAGAGATGAAGCTGCACTAAGCATCTTTTTAATATTGACTCTTGTTATTTCTATTGGTTGCTTCTCTTTTCAGCTGGCTTTTTGTAGCATCTTAGGTCAGATTTTATGCATGCAAAGCAATGATTGCGAATCTTTTCTTTGATTATAATGAAAGCCTTAAAACTTTTTTTCTTCACACCACCTCAATCATGGCATTTGCACAACAGAAACTAATTTCCGTTTATATTTTTATATAAACTTCTTAGCACAAAGATTCACAAATATAACTAGATATTCTTTTGCTTAGTTGGTCTTGGTAGCTAGGCTCTTCAATTGACCACCTCACAAGTGGGCAGTTTCTCAAAATAAAGTAAAAAATGAAATGAGTTTAATTTAAAACTTTGTGATATGTTCTGATATCCATTCCAGGTGCCTGTGGTTCAGATAGATATTTTTGGCAATGTTCTGCAAAATTGGAAAAACATTGCTCTGTGGGTTTCTGTGAAACATTTGCAATCTTTCTCATGTGCATCATGCTAATAGCAACTTCTAATCAGCAGGAAACAGAGGGCATAAGCAATTTATCCATTAAGTGAGTCATGTAAGGTAATCAAAAGAAAGAGATGTGTGCTGATGCTTAAAAGTGATATTTTTATATTTTGGTCAAAGACTATTTCTCATAAATGTTTTAACATATGCTAAGCTGAAAGTATTTTGGTTCAATTGTTGGTGAGGCAACAACATCTCAATATTTTTAACATGAATTTTTCTTAAAGAACTCAAAAATAGCTATGGGGCTTTTTCCAAGACTACTTAAAAACCACTTTTGAGTTGAGATGCCAAAATTTTAGAATCACTTTAGAAAAGTAAGAAATACATTTAAATTTACCAACTAGTATAGAAATACAATTAAAAACCAAAGAACAAAAACAGAAGAAATCCAAGTGTTAGAAACAGTCTCATTTTTAAGGAATTTTAAAAAATTAAACTTTTTTTATGTGTTTGCTGGCCAATATTCTGTCTTCTTTTGAAAAATTTTGATTCGTGTCCTTTGCCCACTTTTTGATGGGGTTATTTGATTTTTTCTTGTTAATTTTCTTAAGTTCTATATGGACTCTTATTATCAGACCTTTACTGGATGTGTAGCATGCAAATATTTTTTACCATTCTGTAGGCTGTCTATTTACTCTAATGATAGTTTCCTTGGCTGTGCAGAAGCTTTTTAATTTGATCAGGTCCCATTTATTTATTTTTGTTGCTGCTGTGATTGCTTTGGGGGTCTTCTTCATAAATTCTTTGCCTAGGCCAATGACTATAAGAGTTTTCCCAACATTTTCTTCTAGAATTCTTAAGGTTTCATGCCTTGGGTTTAAGTTTGTTATTCATTGTGATTTGATTTTTCTGAGGTGAGAGGTGGGGATCCAGTTTCAATTTTCTGCATGTGGATATCCAGTTTTCCCAGCATCATTTATTGAATATGGATTCTTTTCCCCAATTCATATTTTTGTCTGCTTTGTCAAAGATTAGATGACATTATGAGGATGGTTTTATATCTGGGTTCTCAGTCTTGTTCCAAACATCTAAATCTCTGTTCTTGTGCCAGTACTATGCTGTTTTGGTTGCTATAGCCTTGTAGCAAAGCTTGAAGTCTGGTAGACTAAAGCCTCCCAATTTTTTCTTTTTGCTTAAGATTGCTTTGGCTATATGAGGTCTTCTTTGGTTCCATACGAAGCATAAATCAAAACCACAATGAGATATCACCTAACTCCAGTGAGAATGGCCTTTATCAAAAAGTCCCCAAAAGATAAATGCTGGCATGGAAATGGAGAGATAGGAACACTGTTACACCACTGGTGGGACTTCAAATTAGTACAACCCCTGTGGAAAGCAATTTGGAGATATCGCAAAGAGCTAAAAATATAAACACCATTTGATCGAGCAATCCCACAACTAGGCATCTACCTAAAGGAAAAAAAGACACTTTATAATAAAGACATCTGCACTCAAATTTTTATGACAGCACAATTCACAACTGAAAGATGTGGAAAGAACCCAAGTGTCCATCAATAGGTGAGTGGATTAATAAAATGCTGTATACATATACCATGGAATACTACTCAACTACAAAAAACAGTAGTGAACTAGCATCTCTTATATTATCCTGGATAGACCTTGAGTCCGTCCTTCCAACTGAGGTATCACAAGAATGAGAAAACAAGAACCACATGTACTCGCCATCAAATTGGTACTAACTCATCAACACTAAGGTGCTCAAGTGAAAGTAATATTCATTGGGTGCCACTCAGGTGGGGGTGGGTATGTGATTGGTAAACTCACAACTAATGGATGCATTGCACACTGTATGGGGGAAGAGAAAGCTTGTAGTCCTGGCTTGGGTGAAGCAAAGACATTATTGTAACCAAAATGTTTGTACCCCCATAATATTCTGAAATAAAAAAAATAAAGCCTGTTTCCAAAATGAAAAAAAAAAAATTGAACTGTTAAAGTACAATTCTATTCATACCACTATCTAGCTTTCTGCATTGTTTTTTCCAATTTTTTTTTAAAACTTAAATCTCTATTGGAGTTGTAAGAATAGTGTGTTCACCAACATCTTATTGCATTTACTTTGTCTTTCTCCAATACCTCAGCATGTATCTTCAAAAAAATAGCTACTCTTCTATATTAGCATAATACAATTATCATACTCAGGAAGTGGAACATTGAAAAATACAATTATTTAACATATAGCCTATATTCAAATTCTTCGTTTGTCCCAGTAGAATTCTTAACAGGTTTTTAAAAATTGAGAGTATATTAAGAATAATGCATTTAGCAGTTATTCTCTGTGGTCTGTTAATAAAGCAAAGATTAATTAGTTGTTAATAAAACACAGCTAAATTTATTACAATTATTTGAAGTAAGGGAGAATCCCACTTTGATAGTGTTGTAACAGTACCTCAGAAATAATATTTATAGTTCAAGTGGTTCCAAATTGGAAGAATGGCTTCAATATGGCTTCAATTAGTCTAACTTTTTCCCTCATGATGTGGTTGAGGTTAAACATTCCTGACAGCCATATTACTAAGGCTAGTATCCTTCATACAGAATTCAATGTCAGTTTCTCCCATTATTGGTGTATGGCTTGATCATTTGACTAAGGTGCTTGTTATCCTTCAGATTTATTCATTGCACAAGTTCCTTTTAGTAATTAATTTGTGGAAGAAACTTTATGAGGACATGCATATCCTGTTCTACATAAATCCATAAATAATTTTAGCACCAGTTGGTTATTTCTCTTATTAAGATAGGTACAAAATGATAAATTTTAGGTTCCATGATTTTTTTCAACATTTATTGATTTCTTTATAAAAAAGCTTTTTCTTTATTATTATTAAATAACAATATGCACATTGATTTCCTTTCTTATTTTAGAATGTTATATTTTTATTCATATTGATGCTCAAACTGGTCCACATTTGATCAGGGAAAGCTTATTAAGCTGGCTCCTGTATCTTTTTGACATGTTCCCATCATTTTTAAAAGAAATTCCTTGCATTCTGTCAAAAAGAGACTTTCTAGGTACCTTATAGTTGCCCTGGCTTAGCCCTGGAATCAGCATTTCTCCAAGGACAAAATGGACATTAAAAACCTTCATTTTGATGCCATTGTCACCCACTCCCAGCAGGTAGTCAATTTCATTAGCTTAAGACTTTCACTTTCTATATTTTTTTCAAAATTTATATAGGATTAAATAAAAAATAGGTTGACACAAATGTCAAAGAAAATAGCATTTTTTTGGAAAGCAAAGCATTGCAGTTTGGGTACACTGAAACAGGGTAGCCCTGAATAGTGTCCCAAAAGGCAAGTGCAGGAGAGGTTTTTTGTTTTTTTATAGGGGATTTCCACAAACAGTTTTTTTTTTGGAAGTAGTTCATTGGACTGGCAGAAATCCTAAATTGCCAGCCCATTCTGATTGGTTAGTTAATTTGTATACTGTCAGCAGAGAGATGTTGAAGGCTGGCAGATACTGACTTCAGTTGTTATCCAAGTCCATTGGAACATTCTGTGGCTTGTTGGCAGCTGTGAGTGCAATCCATTTTCAATCTCCCAACCCTACTTTAAAGCCTTAGCCTTAATTACTTCGTTTTCTTTCATATTTCTCCCTTTAAAAATTTTTTTTAATCTTCAAAAATGTTTACCAGGGATATTTATTTATTTATTTCCTGTTCCATTAAGCATCAATTCTTTTTTATTTTTATTTTAGAATATGATGGGGCTACAAATGATTTGGTTACACACATTGCTTTTGTATCATGCCCATCCCTCAGATAGTGTGAACTGTACCCATTAGGTGTGATTTTAGCCATTTCCTCCTCCCTTCTCCCACCTGTGTGATTTCTAATAAATATTATTTCCGTATGTGCACATAGGTGTTGATGGATTGATTCCAATTTAATGATGAGTACCTGTGGTGTTGTTTTTCCATTCTTGTGAGACTTCACTTAGAATAATGGGCTCCAGCTTCATCCAGGTTAATACAAGAATACAAAAGTATTAGTTCACCATTTTTTTAAATATATGAGTAGTACTCCATGGCATACTGCTTACACATTAAAAAAATGGTATACATATACCACATTTTATTAATCCACTCATGTATTGATGGGCACTTAGATTGTTTCCACATCTTTACAATTGTAAGCTGTGCTGCTATAAACATTCTAGTGCAGGTGTCTTTTTTACAGAATGTCTTTTTTTCCCCTTTGGGTAAATACCTAGTAGTGGGGTTGCTAGATCAAATGGTAGTTCTACTTTTAGTTCTTTGAGGTATCTCCATACGACTTTCCATAGTGGTTGTACTAGTTTGCAGTCCCACTAGCAGTGTATGAGTGCTCCTATTGCTCAACATTCACACCAACATTTGTTGTTTTGTGACTTTTTTATATAAGCCATTCTCATTGGAGTTAAGTGATATCTCATTGTGGTTTGTATTTGCATTTCTCTGATGATTAGAGATGTCGAGTAGTTTTTCATATATATTTTGGCTGTTAGTTTATCTTTTTTGAAAAGTTTCTGTTCATGGCCTTTGTCCACTTTTGAATGGGGTTGTTTGAGTTTTCTTGCTGATTTTCCTGAGTTCTATATAGATTCTAGTTATCAGCCCTTTATCAGATGTGTAGCATGCAAATTGTTTGTCCAGGCCTATGTCTATAAGAATTTTTCCAACATTTTCTTCTAGAATTCTAATAGTTTCATACTTTAGGTTTAAGTCTGTTATTCATCATGAGTTGATTTTTGTTAGTGGTGACAGGTGTGTCTTCTACATGTGGTATCAAATTTTCCCAGCACCATTTATTGAATAGGGATTCTTTTCCCCAGTGTATGTTTTTGTCTGCTTTGTCAAAGATCAGATGGCCCCTTTAAATGTCCTTTTAATGTTTAATTATTATAGATACTTTATAGTTGTATATGTCAATATTTATAGGGTACCTGTGATGTTTTGATGTCAAGATTTTTCTACAGAGAGCATTACAGATTAATTGGTAACTCTGATTTTGTCCATCACCGGGATGAACCTGCCAAAGAGTCATGTCACTCTTCAGGGAGGTCTCAAGGTCTAAGGGAGTATAAGGCTAACTTGGACCATATTTGAGTAACAAGGAGGTTTTGAGAAGAAAACTCTCAAGTCTGTTTAGGTCCTGAAAAATTGTCATATCAGACGTCTTGTTTTAATCATAGACTTGATTGACCATGTTGATTGAGCTCCTAAGTGACAATACTTTGGTTAAACTGTTAGTTCTAAGCAAACTTGGGTAAGGAGTAACATAAGTAACAAATAACAAAAATTGAAGAGTGGATTTTAGTCTGACTTTGACTTTAGAGGGTAGTCAGCTGCAGACATCAAAAAGTCAAGCATTTTAATGGTGGGTACTCCATTTAGCTAATTAGCACGTACACAGATTTTTTTCCAACATTGTTAGAAGTATTTAAGTGTAACAGAAGGAATTGGCTATAGCCAAACACCTCCTTGCTCAGCCAAGATATTATGCAAGGTAAATCTATTGTGTGAGGGAGTAGAAGGCAAAAGCTAAGAGCACAGGGAAAGCAACATGTAAAAAGCTGAACAATTCAGGTAGCTTAAGCATATACAGATCTCGTCTGGGGGTACTGGGTGAGCAATCAACTTCAGCTGTCATCCACTTCATTTTCAAGTCAGATTTAGATTCAACTCTCTGTTTATGAATTCCAGTAGGACATAGGAGCTTTCTTTAAATGAGAAACATGAATCCAAATGTTAATGCCTTTCAGTTTGGCAACACAGGGATTGGTAAGTAGTACCTAATGTGAACCTTTCCATCAAGGTTGAAGGAAATTCGTTTGCAAATGCCTGTTCCAACAGACAAAAGGTTGTGATGTTTGGTGTCTTTATATTCTGAGAGCACACTGTGGAAAGATTGTTCTATCAGTGTATGATTTTTGTCTATAGCCTCGATTATTTTTATTAGACAATACCTGCTTTAATCAATTAGATATCAAAACCAGATGAAGCTAAATGCATCAGCCATCCAGTGATAATTTAAAAATATGAAATCTTATGTTTTCAAAAAGGTACAAACTCAATAGGACTAGAGAGAGTGCCTTAGGCTGGGGCAATTTCATGCTTCCACAAATTTTGCCAGTTGAGTTTTGATATTGCCATTTGTTCTTTCCACCAATATGGAAGACTGGGTATGGTAGCTACAATGAAAGTGTTGTAATATGGGCCATGCTTCACAAATTTGTTTTTTAACATGGCCAGCGGTATGAGTTCCCTAGTCACTATGTAACTCTGTAGTTATGCCCCATGGAGAAGTAATTTTTTAACAGTTTTGCAACAGCTGAGGTACTACCACATTGGCAAGGAAATGCTTCTACCCAATGGGAAAACATACAAATCATAACAAGAACACATTTATAATCTTGAGAAGTAGGTAGCTAGATGAGATCCATTTGCCAAATCTCAAAGGGTCTATTGGGCAGGTCCCAATGACCTGGTACTGTCTGAATTTCTTGGGTAGAATTTTGGACAAACAGTTCAAGACAGTTGTATCTCTTTGGTGATTCTTGAAATCTTTCCCCACCAATACTGTTTCATGAAAATTGTACGTTTTTCAGTTGTCTAATGAGTCATTTGATGAGTCACTTTGAATAAGGTTCTGTTCACAGATTCTAGTAACACTTGTTTGTTATTAGGACCATAACATAAATAACATAAATTTGTTGTTGAGCAAAAAACCACAACTGTTATCAGTCTAATAATATTTTTCTTTATGTGATGCTCAAGATTGAGCATTTTTTATTTTTAATGATACATAATTGTACATATTTATGGGATACATATGCTATTTTAATACATAAATATGTGTAATGATTTAATCAGGGTAATTATGATATTCATCACCTTAAATATTTATCATGTCTTTGTATTGGGAAAATTTCAAATCTTATAGCTGTTTTGAAATGTCTAATAAATTATTAACTGTAGTTACCCTACTGTGTTTATTAAACTCTAGAACTTATTTTTTCTATCTAACTGAATTTGTATACCCATTAACCAACCTCTCTTCAACCCCCTTTCCCTCCTAATCTTCCCAGCCTCTGGTAACCATTATTCTACTCTCTGTCTCCATGAGATCAACATTTTTAGCTCCCACATATGAGTGAGAACATATGATGTTTGTCTTTCTGTGGCTGGCTTATTTTACTTAACATAATGTCCTCCAGTTCCATGCATGGTTCTGCAAACGACAGAATTTTATTCTTTTTGATGAGTGAATAATATCCCATTGTATAACACATTTTCTTTATTGATTCATCTTTTGATGGATTTAGTTGATGTCCTGTCTTGGCTATTATGAATAGTGCTGAAATAAACATGAGAGTGCAGATATCTCTTTGATATACCGATTCCTTTCTTCTGGATCTATACCCAGCAGTGGGATTACAGGATCACATGGCAGATCTATTTTTAGTTTGAGGCAATTCCATACTGTTTTGCATCATGGCTGCACTAACTTACATTCCCACCAACAGTGTACTGGCATTCTCCTTTCTCCACATCCTCACCAACAGTTGTTATTTTTTGAGACTGAGCATCTTTAACAGTATCATTTAAATGCTTTTTCTTGAAAATAATCAATATTATCTATAAGGTTTTCAGTCTTAATGGAATTCATGGCAGTTGCTTTTGCCTTATGATCTGCCAAGTTATTTCCTTTTACCTCATCATGTTTAAATTTTGGGTGCTCAGAAATTTTAATTATAGCCAAGGCAGAGGGAAGTTGAATTGAACTTAACATATCATTGACAAAAGTTTTATTGTTTTATTTGGTTCCCTCTAGAGGTTAAAAATCCTGTTTTCAAAGCATACCAAAATCACAAACAACCCCAAAGGAATGACAACTATTAGTATAAATATCTGACATTTTACCTTTTGCCAGAATACAAGCCTTGGTTGGCAGTGGGGCTGCTTCATCTACTTCAGTAATGGTGGTGATAGCATATCCAGGATATTTTCCTTTGTTATCTGTCATGTATGATCTATTAGTAACAACCAAGAAATCATGGTTCTGGTTTGATACAGGAGTTTCTGGTAAATCATGTCTAGGTTTTAGGAGCTCATTAGATTTAGACAGTCATGATATGTCAGATAGAGGAAAGAGGACTGTTGGATTTAGATTATTACAGCAAGAAAAAATAAGAGATTTAAACAGCAAGATCTCATAGGAAGTGAGTCTGCTTGCAGAAAGATTCTGAGTATGATTCCAGTTGAGTAAAGCTTCTAAAGCATGAGGAATGTAGATAGTGAAAACAGAGCCTATGACTGTGTCTTCTGTAGACTTAGTTAAAGCCATGATGGCTGATACAGAGCTGTCATGCAGGAAGGGAATCCTTAGTTACTGAATTTAATTGTTGGCTATGATAGCCAAGGGATCTATATTGATTTCCATCTTTTTGAGTAAAGACTTCTAATGCATTTCCTTATCTTTCATGTGTAAAAGGAAGGAAGAGGAGCTGATAATTGGGATGCCCTAAGCAGGAGGAATTACAAGTTTTGTTAATTGATAGAAGTCTGTAGAGGTATTTTATTCCAAGTCCAGGGGATCTGATTTGTTAAATTTCAGAAGATCACATAGTAGTTGAGCTATTAAAGAAATATTAGGTACCCAGTTTGGACAGTACCCTGTCAGGCCCTAAAGCCCTTGTAATTGCCTCTCAGTCTGAGGCTGAGGGAAGTTTAAAATGCTTGTATAAGTCTATTAGGATCCAAGAGAAGTTCCTGGTTTGATGTCAGATGTCCTAAATATTTGACATAGGATCTGAGTAAATTGGAGCTTTTCTCTAGAAACTTTATGGTCTTTGCTAGAAATTTAAGGAGATGAACATGATCACATTCACAAGCCTTGTTAGAAGGGAGCAAAGAAGGAAGTCATCAGTATACTGGAAGAGAGTTGATCCCTGGGGAAAATAAAAGGCCTATTAAATCTGCCTTCAATATCTGTAAAAAGTAAGAGAGGCTTTCAGTATACCCTTGAGGCATTATTGTCCAGGTATATTGTTGTCCTTCCTGCAGGAAGGCAAATAAAAATTGATTCTCAGGATCTGCAGGAATGCAAAGAGAAAAAAAAGCACTGAAAAATTTACTTTCTGTGGAGATGGATAGTCAGGGCAGTAAGCAGTATGAGGATTTGGAACAATAGGATGTCAAGGAATGACAATGTTATTAATGGCTCTTATGTCATTTGCAAATCCCTACCCTCCTCCACCGGGTTTCTTTATAGGAGCTAATGCAAGGCACTATAAGATTTTTTTGCTTTATATTCTTCTATAATTGGTTTAATTCCTGTAAGAGCTTCAGGGTTTAGGAGGATTGTCTGATATTACGTAAGGCTTTGTTTGGGTCAATTTGAATCATTATCCGGGGCAGCAAATGGATTTTTTCAAAGTCTGTTGTGCGTTTAGCCCAAAATTCCTCAAGAACCTCTTTTAAAAGACCTGAATGCTGTATATTCATCATTTCTATTAGGCGCAAAAATGGGCAAGGGGGTTAAAGAATGTTCACTGTTGTCAGTTAAAGCAGGGGGTTGATTCAATTTCAAGAATTATCTCTCCTTTTGGGAAAAGGAAATGGCAGCATATTTCTCCATGTCCCTTCCAAGCTAATGAAGTGGGACCTAGGGAACTAGTAAAAAAGAATAACTGTCCGGGAGAGGACCTGAATGAAAAAGCAAGGGTAGAGATTAGTGAACTGTTAAAGGTGTATCGGAGACTCCCATCACTTAAATTTTTTTCAGTACTCTGAGAAAGGGGCTACTTGAGGCTGGTGGGGTTAAGCACAGAGAAGGTTGCTACAGTGTTGACAAGGACAATGAAAACCTTCTTTCCGATCATTAGGGAAGTTTCCCCCAAATGATTAAAAAGGCAAGATAAGAAAGATTCCGTGTGTTTCCTTGGAGCACCTTCAGCCCATAGAGACATGGACGGCAGTTTACTAGTGGGTCCTTTAACATGTTTAAATTGTATACAATTTTTCCCCCAATGTCCAGTCTTTTTGTAGTAGTGGCTTACCCCTTTAAGATTTGTTTCTATGATGTTAGATTGTCAGGCTTTATTATTAGAGGTAGAAAGTTGTTGAAGCTGTAGGTTCATTATTTTCTTCACCTTGTTTTATTTGTCTTAGAAATTGTTTGGGCTAATTGTTTGGCCAGGTTAATTAAACCAGAGGTCAACATTGTTAGTTTGGGAAATCTTTAGCTATAGCCCTTAGTTTGGCTTTTGTCTAGGGTGTGTAGGAAATGTTTAAGAGAGTGCCTTTGTTATTTGGGTGGAGCTTAAAAGGGCCAACAGATTTAGCAGAAATGGAGGAATCAAGGTAAGCTTTGAGGTCAAAAGAGTAGAAGAAAAGTTCAGCAAGTGTATGATAGAGAGCTGTTGTCCCCAACCCCCAGCCATGCCCAGTACCAGTCTGTGCCATGTTAGGAACTGGGCCACTTGAGCTCCACACACACCCCCCACCCCCAACCCCCTTTGAAAAACTGTCTTTCACGAAACCAGTCCCTGGTGCCAAAAAGGTTGGAGACGGCTGATATAGAGTCAGGGAAACAAAAGGAGTGGGGAAATGTTAGGGTGGAAAGGCTGGTAGGTGCTCATGGTGAGGGTGGAGAAAGATTTCTCACACAGAGATTAAGATATAAAAGTAAAGTTTATTTTACCTTTTGAAGGAGAAAGAGAGAGAGAGAAAGGAAAGAGAGCAGGAAGCTGGCATGACATCCCAAAGAAAGAGAAGTGAGATGCCAACAGCGAGGCCAAGTGACTCGCTGATTTTAAGGGTGACAAAGAGAGGAAAATAAATAGTGATGGCTGTCAGTTGATAACAAGAGTGGCAGCAGGTACACAGCAAAAACTGTAAAGATGTCAAAGTCCAGGACTTGGTTTCCTACCTTCCTTGGAGAAGGGATTATCACAAGAGATGCCTCTGTCCTCAAGGTATGGTTGAGGCTGTAGCTCGTTCTGCTCTGCTGTTTACTCAGGAACTCTGTAAAAGAAGATTCTCAAAAAACAATCAAAAGAAGATTGTTGAGAGAGAGAGATTGAAAGAGAGAGATTTGAAAGAGAGAGATTTACATCTCTTTCACATTCATTCAGCTCTTTTCAGAAGTTGAGCAAAACAGAACTCCTGTTAGGAGAGAACTCATAGGATTCATCTTTAACTGTTACTGGGGAAATTGTAGGCTTAAGTATTTTCCTGTTATTTTTGTGAGGCCATCTCTTTGAGGAATGAGAGTTGAGGGAAGAAACCCAAGTCTCCAGTACTTTTTCTCTTTCTCTTTCGATTTTATTAGTGTTGGAGTTTAGAGGCTATGTTTTGAGAGACGCAGTTTTAGAGTTCTAATTATGTTTAGACGCCTCTAAATGCCAATTAAAATGTGCACTCCACTTGTTTTATTTTAGAATCATGGTCTTCCAATTTAGTTTGGAAAACCTAGTTTTGATATATCAAAGGAACCCCAATTTGGTCACTGTAATTCCAAAGTATCTTTTGTGTGGTAGGACCATCATTTTTGAATGTAAAACTAGCTGGATTCCATAAAGGGGGACAATTATTATTAATATAAGGTTTAGAATTAGAGAATCCAATACTAACAGTAATAAATAATAGAAAAACTCCTAACTAACAGGAAAACTCCTACCAAAGTGGGAAGAGTCCCACACAGGCTAAAAGCTTTTGCCGACACAAATGGGACAACTGTCTTCAGTTTCCCAAATAAAGTGTTTGACCCAAGCCCAAAGGAGAAGGGTTGGAGGCAGAGGGCCCCAGCAATCCCAGGAAGCAGAGAGCACAAGCGGCTATTTGTTCTGGGTACCTCACCGGATTACAATTACAGAGAACACCAGTCTAGTTATGGGTGAGATCACTTTGGGTCCCAGTTCCGACATCAGCTATGTTAATTAAAAGAAAATTGACACAAAAGTCAAAGAAAATGACATTTATTTGGAAAACAAGGCATTACGATTGGAGTATACTGAAACAGGGCAGCCCTGATTAATGTCCCATGGGAATATTATGAAAGTGCAGGCAAGGTGGGGTTTTTTTGTTTGTTTGTTTCCTTTTTTCTGTTTTTTTTTTTTAAATAGAGGATTTTCACCGAAAGTTATTTTTGGAGGCTAAGTTCATTGGTTGGCAGAAATCCTAAATTGCAAACCCATTCTAATTGGTTAGTTAATTAGGGTACTCCCAAGCTGAGAGATGTTGAAGGCTGGCATATACTGACTTCAGTTATTATCCAAATCTGTTGGAAATTCTGTGGCTTGGCCTTTGGGAGGTGTGAAAGCAATCGTTTTGCAATATTCCAACTCCACTTAATAGCCTTAGCTGTAATTACTTCATTTCATTTTACAGTAGGCAATATCTACATAAATATTTCTCCTAACTCGTTCTTACTCCAAAAGAAGTGCACTATGTATGTTTTACTTGATATTTTTTCTTTTTTAATTTACCAACACATCCTGGAAATCGCTACACATATGTTCATAGAAATTTTCTTCATGTTTTTGTTTAAAGCTATGTAGTATTTCTGTTTGTGGTGAACAGTCATTCACGCAGTCCATCTCCTACATATGGGTAGCTTTTAAATTGTATTTTTAGAGGTGTATCTTAAGGGTAAATTCCTAAAGTGGGATCATCAGGTCAATGGGCAAACACATAGGAGGTTTTGTTAGACACTGCCAAATTCTTCCCAGCGGGCCAGGGCTATTAATATTTTGCATTCATACCAATTATATGTGGGAGCACCTGTTTCCCATACTATGTTTTCAAACCTTGGATTTTTTGTCAGTCTACTAAGTGTTCTATGGAATCTCAGTATAGAAGAGATTAATATGGATTTTTATCATGAAGTAATATATCTTTCACATGTTTAAAAGTGAATTGTGTGTCTCTTATGTCTGTTTTTGTTAACTCTATTCATATTCTTTGTCTTTCAGTATTTTCCTCTTTAAGATGTTATTTGTATTGATAAGGATAATCTTGTAACTGTGCGAATATTTTCCCTTCTATGTAATCTGTTTTATTTTACCTATGATTATTTTGGGGGAAGGAGCGTGTAGAAATTTTTTCAATTTCTTTTATTGCATATGGATTTTGAGTTATAGTTAGACTTTTTCCACCCAGTCTATGACAGAACACACCTATGCTTTTTCTGTAGCGCTTTGTATGATTTATTTTGTATATTTAGATAATGTATTTAGTTTATTTGCAATTTTTCTTTTCCAATTCTTACACTTGTAATTGTTTCTTCTTCTAATCATTTTATGGGCAAAACCTCCAATATATTGTTAAATAGTAGCAGAGCTAGAAAGCATTCTTTCTTCTGTCTTGAACTTGATGAGTATGTTTCTATTGCTTCCATCTTATGATGCTGGCTTTAGGGCTTAATGTGCGGTATTATACCTATGTATGTATATTTTTATATTGAGTAAATTTTAATCAGGAATGGTATGTTGAATTTTATTGCAGGCTTTTTAGTATATATAGAGATAGTTATACTTTTTATATTGATCAAAGCAGTGAACTGTACAGTGGTGAAAAACTCAGGTATTTTTAGGGTAAGTGACTCCATCAGTAGGGTGGTTTGAATACTTTGCTAGATCTCTTGGAGTCAAAACACATTTCCTTTAAATTTTAAAATTCTATACGTACTAATTAAAATAAATATCTAATGGGTTATTTTCCAGTCTTTGCATGTGGTAGGTAGCTTTTGACAAGTTTGCATCAATTTGTGTTCTGCGGTAGTGCTCTGCGGGGTCCCATTGTCTCTAAGCTGGTACTGTTCCTCATACCTTCTAAACTTTCAACAGTTAGGAAGATCTAAGTATTATTAGTGTACTTAGCCACAGTGCTCATGTAGAGGCCAGGAGTAGGAAGAATGAAAGCATTAATCGACTCATTGCCTGCCTGGTGAAAACACAGGAGTGGAGTTTGGGAGTTTAGGAAGGCAAAGGGCTCTAACACCAAGGGACTATCCCACTCCTCAGACCATACCTGTGGCAATTTTTGCATTGGGTAATTTAAACAGAACAGAATTTTCATTTTATTCAAATATAGGGAGGCTTGAGTTAAACACATTCAGGTTTGTTATTGATCTCCGTCAAAAGAAATGAAAATTAAAAAAATAAGAAAATAAGAAAAAAATACAAGTAAGACATTATCTTGAATGTGGGTTGATAGGGTAATTTGCATGGTTCTTTTCTTTCTAAGCTTCTGATAATTTAATCTTTTTCTTAACTCATATTTTTGCATTCCATGCACAGTGTTATTAATCTCTCATATCTATTTGTAACAAGTAGACAGTTACTTTTTTAAATGGGTTATTTAGATGGCATGCAGTTTTGAAGCCCTCTCCTTCTAGAATTCAGAAACCATTTTTTATAGGATGCTGACTTTTCTGTGAATTTGAGATTTGACATTCAGCTGCGTTGATAGTTAAATGGCCAGGACATTTGAAAGAAATCTGAGGTAATTGTAGAAGTGCCCTTCTATTGGTGAAGCACTCATATACCACAGAAGTCCTTTTGAATATATTTAAAAGTTAAAAACACAGTATTGCTATTTAAATAATTTTCCCACATAATAATTCTTTAAAAAGTTGTAATTGCTTTAAGTTTTACTACTGATTGTAGTCATTTTTGTGATTGTATCTATGATTGATGCGCTTTAATGTTGCAATTGTCTGGCAATTTTCTATGATTATACCCATGACTGGTATTCTTTATGGTGCAATTGTGTGGTAATAGTCTGATTATGTTGCTATTAAGATTTTTACATAACTTTCTCTCAGGACACATTTGAAGAATAGAGGCTTTATTTCCCAGGGTATTAACTCCTGTGTAAAGCAAATCAGTTCATCTGGCTTGGTAAATTTTCTTTTTACCAATTCAACAGGCTGAATGATTTTCAGAAGAAAAGCACCATGTTCACTTTTCATATTATAATATTAATGGAACATAATTTAGAAACATATATTACTAAAATTCTTAACTTCTTAACATAAAATCAGAGAAAAAGGTCTAATAACAAAGATTAGGAAGGAATGGCCAGAATATTTGAAAATATGGTGATACTGGTAGAAGAACAGTATCAGGAAGGATATTGGAAGAAAAAAAGGATTGCTCAGATGAGTCACAGATGTCAGCTTAAGTAAGTCCGTAAAACTGTATACTGCAAGTGGCACTTGGGACAGTAAGCTGTGACATCAAACGCAGTTTCAGTGGAGTCGTGGTGATAGAAGCCAGGTGGAAAAGCCACATGATATGGGGGTACTACTTTTGCTTTGGGGTCCAATCATGAAGAAAAGAAGATAGATGGGATAATATCAAGAGGAAAATAAATGTTGAGAGTTCTTTTGTTTTTTGCTTTGTTTTGTTTTAACATGGGAGAAATGATTATACACTGAAGATAAGAAAACAAAAGAAAGGGATAAAGCTACTGGAGGAAAAAGGTCTCTGAAGAGGTTCAGAGTTGTATGGACATTAAAAGTTTACATGGGACAGTTACCTAGGCATTTCTGTCCCTGAGATACAAAAGAAGGAGGTAAGATGATGTGTGAAGACAAATTCATTTGTGGGTGGAGATGCAAAGTTGAGGAAATTTCTGCTACGTGGTAATTCTATTTGCTGTAATTTATGAAGATACATTACCTCCATCAAGGAAAGACATAGAGGTGTGCGTGGGTGTGAGGATGGAATGAAGTAGAAGAAAACGTTGAAGAGCTGGAGACTCTGCAATGGGGAAGGATTGATGGAGTTTGCAGATGGGAACAAATAGGATTGTTGACTGAACTTGGACAGAGGAGACTTAGTTTGGCACAGAGGTGTGTTTTTTTCTTGCAGTGCTTGCTGCTCTGTATGGAAGAGCAGGGAAGGCAAATGTTTGAAGTAATCTGATGGTAACTTACAGACCAGTTTAGTAGAAGGACAAGAACACAAAGTTGTTGTAAGTTGTAGCTGGAGAGTACTTGGAAGTGATGGACCACAGTGTCTGGTTCCAACAGGGATAAAAATGTAGTCAGTAGGAGGCTGACAACTTAGAATAAATAAAATGGGCAATGTTCTGGGGTGGTCTTGATGAAATGCAGTAACTTCAATAGTGAGAATAAGAAAGTAAAAGTGTTTAAATGGTAAATATTTTTAAATAAGAAAATAGAATTTTAGATTGGAAAGTTTTGACAGTACTGTTTGGCAGGATGATGAGAATTGATTTTAAGATCAATAAGATGTTTCATAATTATTTGAATTAGCTTATTTATTCTCTTGAAAATTAAAAAAAAATCTGAGATATAACTGCCTAATTCATTTTGATTAGTGGTTCTCAACAGTGTCTCCTGGTTGAGGGAGATATTTCTTTGATCAACATATCTCCAGCAGTGATATATAGCAGCCATTTGAAACCACTAAGTTCCATTATCAAAGGAGGTTAGAACTGTGTTGTCCAGGATGGTAGCTACTAACAACATAAAACTATTGAGCATTTAAAATATGGATAGACCAGTGGAGGAACTGAATTTTTAATTTTACTTGATTTTAATTTAAATTTTAAAATGGAAGCACTGTAAAATTTTTTCCATTAATAAATCTTTATTGTTTTGATGGAACTACATTTCACTTTAACCACTGAATTATGTAAACTATTATTGTTTGTATTATAACAAGTGTGACACGTATATCATTAAGAGTTGTCTCATTAATAGTTTTTATATTGATTATATACTTAAATGACAATATTTGGATATGTATTGGGTTAAACAAATATGTTATTAACGTTAATTTCACTTTTTTTTTTTTTGCTCTTTAAAATTTGGTTACTAAAATGTTTAATATTACACACATGGTTTGTGTTATATTTCTATTGGACAAAACTAGTTTGAAGTTTCCTTGATTATAACTAACTTCTAGAAACTAAAAATCAAAGAAAAATAATAAAAATT
>CAUYRT010056596.1:0-14044 GCA_963574885.1 Lepilemur ruficaudatus
TCTTGTTACATTCAAAAGTCTACTCTGTCAAAGTAGTCCGTAGAGTACATACATAGTGCTCCAACTGTATCTACATACAACCAACACTCCATTTTAAGTGTACAATTAAATGATTTTCAGTGAATTTACCGAGGTGTACAGTTAATCACATGAATCAGTTTTTGAGGAATTCCTTTCCCCTATGGAGACTCCTAATTCCACTCCCCAACTACTTTTCAAGCATATCCCACCCCTCCACAGTGACCCCCCAAGTCGCTCAGAAGTATGCCTTTTCTTAGCTGGAAAACATGTGATACCCTTTGGAAAGATGTATTAAAAGCAAATTTTCATTCTCCTTAGGACCTAACACAAGCATCCCTTGTTGATATGAGACACACAACTAGAATCAAATTCTTAGTGTTCCAGTGGAGTGGGTTTACACTATGATCTCAGAAGAAATAACTTATATCTCCAAATAATTTCAAGACTGTGCTAATATATATTCATATACACCTAAGGAACATGCCTGTAAATTGATTCTCAATAGGGTAGACTAAAAAGGGGAAAATATAACACTAGGTAGGGATAAATTAGTTGAGATGGGTGCATTATGGTCTTACCTCAAGCATTGCCCAACATGGCCAGAGGTCATTTACTAGAGTGACTGTGCATTAGGGGAAAGGAAATCTTCACACCTTTGAATGATTACTAAACACTTGCTCTGAAATAGCTAATTTCTGGTGGCCCAAAATGCCATTGTGGTTGACCAGTCAAAATAGAGATTCACAGTTGTCCCTTGATATATGGAGTTGCAACTTAAGTCTGACTTATGGTGAGACCTGTTCATATACAGAACCACCATGTTCCTATTTTCACAGTTCCTGAATGTATAATTGAGACAAACATATTTGGTGTAAATCATATTGGTAGAATCCTGAACTAGACAAGTTGACCCATGGGGTGTGTCCTAGTATAGTGCGAAGGATGAAATTGAAGCCCCTGGAACTTTACCTCTCTGCCAAGATAGTAACCCAGAAGCAAAACTGTATCCCTGGGGGAACTGCAGAGATTAATGCCACTATTAGGGACACGAAAAAGGCAAGGTAGTAATAACTATGGCATCCCCAATTAATCAATTTAGTCTGTACAAAATTTGGATGCATATTAGAGTATGACTGTGAACTATCATCAGACTAATCAAAGGGTGAATCCAATTTCAGCTACTGTCTCAGGTATTCTATTTTTTGTGGCAGCCAATTATTAATTATAACAACTTCTACTACTTGATGTATAGCCATTAACTTGTTTTATATTTTCTCTGTAATGATTTGTTAACTACCACCAAAGGCAGTTTTGTGTTGTCAGGGTCGACAATATATGTTCACAATGTTGCCTCAGGGTTACACAAATTTTACTGCTTTTTGCCACAATATCATCTGCAGAAATATTGATTTTCTTGATATGCCTGCAAATCAGCATACTGTTCCACTATATTGATGACCTTATGCTGATTGGTTCTATTTAGCAGAAAGTAGGAAGGACTTTAATGTTTTAATGAGGCATATTAAAATAACCCCACAAAATTGGAAGAACTAACTATCTCAGTCAGTTTTATAGTGGTCTAAAACATATTGCGATATTGCCTCCAAAGTGTAAAACAAGTTGCTTCATCTACCAGAATCTCCACAAAAGAAGAGCCAATGTGCTTGAATTTTGGCTCTTTTTTGAGTGTTTTAGCAACATAGACCACGTTTCAGTGTTTTACTTGGGCTTATCACCTGTAAGGTTGTCTCTTTTGAGTGGAGACCGAAGAAAGGAAAGTCTCTGCTGTAAGATCAGGGTGCAGAAAACTGCTCTACTACTTCAGTGGCTAATGTTTTTTTGCTGACAGTCAAAAGCTTGGAAGGAAGAAGATCAGATGATTGGTGACAAGGAGCTTTGGTAAAGAATTATGTGGATGAACTTCTCATAACAGACATGGACTGTGAGATGTCTGTGTTCCATATGAATGAAAGGGCATCAGTCACAGAGGAGACCCTTATACCCCACTGAATGAAATTATGTGCTGTATAAATGTTAGTTAGCTTCTTTCCCTGAATACCCTAGTCTTGGTCAATGATGCATTGAAGAAAGTGGCCATAGTGGCACTGATGAAGGCTATGCCTGAGCTTAACATCTTGGACTTTCCCTGCTATCAAACTGACCTGGACAGTGCTATTACTGAAGGCGTAATCTACAAAAGGCAGAGACCAATCTTGAGTCCCTTACTTGATATTATTACCCTGAAGA
Source organism: Lepilemur ruficaudatus (assembly GCA_963574885.1). Classification (NCBI taxonomy): domain Eukaryota; kingdom Metazoa; phylum Chordata; class Mammalia; order Primates; family Lepilemuridae; genus Lepilemur; species Lepilemur ruficaudatus. The sequence goes on from CAUYRT010056596.1 coordinate 2,269, forward strand.
CCAGAATGCTATCATCAGGCCTATTGCATCAAGGGAGTGGATAAATATTTGCCTTCACTCGAATGGACACATATTCTGGATATGGATTTGCCTTTCTTTATGCTAATGCTGCTGTTTGCACCATCTTTGTGGACTTGCTATTATGGCATTCTATGGAGAATTGAATTAGATCAAGGAAATCATTTCACAGTGAAGGAAATACAGCAATGGGCTAATGGTCATGGAACCAAATTGTTTTACCATGTGTCTTATCACCTAGAAGAAGCTGGCCTGCTTGAAAGGTGGAATGGCTCGTTCAGAATTCAACTACATCACCAATGGGGAAAGCACCCTCTGAAAAGGTAGTTTTCTGTCTTACAGGATATATTTTATGTTTGTAGAGTCCTGTTTCCCCCACAGCCAGAACTCATGAGTCTGGGAATCCTGCAGAGGAAGTGGTGTGGCTCCTCTGATCATTATACCTAATAATCCACTTGCAGAATATGTGCTTCTTGTTCTAGAAACTTTGACCTCCATTTGTTTGAAGATTTTTTTCCATAAGGGGGAATGCTTGCACTAGGGAATGCAGCTATTGTCCCCCTGAACTGGAAGATGAAACTGACATCCAACCATTTGCAGGTCCTCAAGCCACTGAACCAGTAAACAAAAAGAGGGGTTAATCTACAGAGTGGACTGATTAATTCTGATTATCAAGGAGAAAATTTGGTTGCTACTAAAGAGGAAGAAAGCCCAGGGGATTCTCTGGGGGTACTTCTTAGTATCTTCATTTCTAATAATATAGTATATGTAAAACCACAGAAACCAAAAAAAGCAGAATGACTGAAGACTCAGACCCTTTGAGATAAAGGTTTAGATCACTTTACCTGGTGAAGAATGGAGTGTGGCTGAGGTGCTGACTGAGGGAAAAAACATGGAATAGAAATTGAAAGAAGAAACCATTGATATTAATTATGAACTCAAGACCAGTTACAGAAATGAGGACTGGTAGCTTTTTGTGTTTTCTCTATGCTTGTTAAATTCAAGAGTTTATATGTGTATACAAGTCATTCTCTCCTCCCCACTTCCCATTCTCTGTCTTCTCACTTAAAAAATTATAAAAGCATTATTGGAAGTTAATTTTACAGCTTAGTCTTTAGGTAACATTGTATGTGCAGTGAGACCATGACTAAATTTGATGAATAATTAACATAGCCCACAATGCATAGAATGATTGTGGGACTGTGTGTCATTTTATTCTGGGAAAGAGTGAGAACATTTTTACTTGCAAGAAATATAAATGCATTTTTCTATACAGAGATACAAAATTATTTCACTGTTATAAATGAGTTCAAATGTGTAGAAAATGCATACAGAAGCTGAGTGTCCAAAGCAGTACACTGTCAATTATCAATTTATTGCCCTTAAGCTCCAGATGAATCTTTTAATATAAACTCTATGATAAACAATAAAATTTCTTTGAGCATTTGTCTTTTAAAGTGAACACGATATTAAGCTTTCTCAGTACCTGGTCCTAGAAGGACGCTGCTGGAAGAAGACACTTCCTGCACTCTCTGAAGAAGATCAGGAGGGAGAGAGGTTTGGGTGTGAGAATTTATAGTAGATCTTGTCCCAGGCAGATACCTAGAACACCATCTACTTCAGCCTGGCCGTACCATTTCTGCAGCTGTTAACAAAGAAACAGAGCCCTGTGTAACATGCATGAGGCTACCTATGGCCTGAAGGTCACATGCTGAGCAATATTTCTTTCTGCAAATTCACTGCTGCCATGCTAGTTAGTTCCTGTTCTCTGAATGCCCTCTGCCAACACTGGCACCTGGACTTAACTGTATGCCCAGGTCACTAGGTGCTGCTTACTTGTTCCCTGGTCTTCACTCTGGAAAGTTGTTTATTGTTTTCCTGGCATCACTATACAAGCTCTGTTCAGCTAAGCCAGCAAACTTCACTGACGGTCCTATCTTTCTCCAGTACATTGTGCACCCCTTTCAACTTTGTCTTTCCTTGGGCACTCTCTCTCATGTCAAGAAATTTCTAGTAGTACAGAGAGTTTTTTTATATGTTATAGTTACATTTTATTATAGTTAAACATTCTCTATGTTAAATGTCTCCTTTTATAAATTCCTGTATAGTTCCTGCCTCCGGTTGGACCCAAACTGCTATAGGACCTTTTGCTAATGACATCCATGAGGAACCATGGTGTGGCCAATAATATCAGCAAGATTTTAGAATGAAAGTGTTATCCAAGTACCCCAAAATAATGGGTACTCTGTGTGTTAACACATAGTGGGAGGTTGCAAGTAGGAGCCTGCAAAACAACTAACAAAACATAAAAATTATATAGAGTTGATACAAGTTATAGGTGTGAATTGAGTTATTGACTTAATATCATGCTAAAGTTTCTCAAAATAGACCGATGTTGAAGCTTTACTCTATTATACATTTTATTTTAGTTATTTTGTTTGTCAAATTGATGTGAATATAAATAACTATATTAAGTGGTCACTTATATATGTAGACAAAATCAAAAACTGAATGAAAAAAATATTCGGCTTCATTATGACTAGGATATAAATGCTAATATTTGTAAACAATCTTGAACTTTCACCTATTAAATTGCATGTATAATCAGAAGGATTGATGGACGTGGGAATTTGGTGGGTAGGATGACATTGACATCAGAGGCTGGAAGTGTAAGAGAAAAAGGATTGAGTATTATTTCTAGATGATACCAAGAGAATGTTTCCTGAACGCAAAGAGATACAGCCTCTAGATTTAAAAACAGATTTTGATGAGTCAGTAACAATCTGTGCTATTTCTAGTGAACACCAAAGAAACAGGGAAATTAAGAAAGAAAGAATAATCAGCAAAGAGAGGTTACTCTTCACAGTAATCAGAATAGTGGTAATTATTTTCACAAATAATTTATTGAGCAATTTTTATTGTTCTCAGTGGTTTAAAAAGCACAAAAAAATACCACATAATCCATGACCACAACAGATTTATAATCCATTTTTGACATAAATAAAACAAAATGATGCAAAAAGATCTTAAATTATTAGTAATATTGAGTTCAAAGGAAAGGTGAGTTCATGTGGGAAGTTGTAAAAGACCACCTTGCAGAACAGTATTGTCCTGCATGCTGTGAATTGGTCAGATTGGGAACACAGAGGAGAGCCTGGTTTCTGTTTGTCATGGCCAGTGTAAATTTAAATAGTGTCTAGGTGCACTTTCCTTATCAGTAATTGCTATTAATTTGAAAAGTTAATATTATGTATAAATTTAAAAATTAATAACTTTGGGAATATACCTCTTTAATATTAATGCAAGAAGTAGAAAACAATCATAGCTATTTGGATTTTAAAAAATCCATTGTCTGAATTGAACTATTTATATTTCAGCATAATCATAGATACATGGATATACATAAATCTATTTTAAATTAATCTAAAATACATTACGATTAGAGGAAAATGTTATAAAATTTAATTTTCTAACTTGGCCAAGTGATTTTAAATAACTATAATCATGCAGTTCTTTCTTGCTTAATTGTTAGAAAAATAAGTAGGATGATTCAATATTTTTCAATCTTTACTTACTTCAACCCAATATATTACATAAACAGTTGTGATATATATGCTGACATCCATATACATACAGATCTAATAATAAAAATATTTAATAGCTATTAGCATACTTATTTATTCATGTGCAGGTTTACTATTCACTTCAAGTTAAATAACAACTATTTTAGGCATGTGATAGAGTCCAAATAATATTTTCCTAGTTTATTACTTTATTACTGTCAAAATATCTTTTCAGCCACTGAGCTACATACTAGATGTGATTCTCATTACATAACTTAAAAAAAGAGTAGAATTATATTGTAGGATTTTATGCTCGTCCCTAAACTCTGATCCTACTCAATAAGCAGGAATGCTGAAGCAATTTTAGAAAGATTTGATCTTCTTGTGAATCAATAATTCACGTAAAGTTTGTGTAATTGAAATTAAATGATTTTCATTATAGGGAAAGTGACAGCAACTGGGTTATAAAAAGATTATTCGTATTCTCATATAAGAAGACATTTCTCTTGGAAAAATGCAGAAAAGTTTCCCTATATTCTGAATTTCAATGTAAGTCCTATAGTGATTAATAAAACTTATAAGCATCGGTATCTAATTTATGGACACTTACAAATTCTCCATTCACTGGGAATCTGAATAATGACTCAGTTTCCTTTTTGGATCAGTAAATAGAGCTAAGATGGGTTTTGACAACATGGAAGAGAGTTCAGACCTGGAATTCTGTAATAAAATTTACATTTTTGTGATGGAAACAAAGCTGCAATTTTAAAACATCGTCCTGGATGAAATTATAGCACTATCTTCCAAGAGCCTGGGAAAATAGAAAATGTCACCATAAAATACTCACTAAATATATACAAGTTCAGTGTATCCACTCTTACTCAAGAATGTGTTTGAAGAGGTCTAATAATGCTGTGAGTTTACACCTTAGGAAAAGAAGCTTTATTTGCTACCTGGCTGTGTACCACAAAATTCCTGATAATTAAAAAAATTCTCATGTCCTTATTGAAATGCCTTATATTGTAGTTACAGTGAAATTCAACATAAAACAATAAGTATTTAAAATAATTTCTGTGAGATAAATTATATGGATGCCCATATATGTGTTATTACAAATATACATATATAATCAGTGCTATCTTTAGGACCAAATGGAAAAAATTGGGGCTTTAAAAAGAAGAATTTAGCAGACAACAAAGCATGAGGATAATTAGGTAGCTCATCCAGACTTATCTTTCCTTAACACCTTCATGAATGCTCTGGCCACTTCCTTGTTGCGGAGGCTGTAGATGAGGGGGTTCAGCATGGGAGTGAGGATGGTGTAGAAAACAGAGACCATCTTGTCCTGGGTGGGTGAACGACCAGAAGTGGGCCGTATGTACATGAACAAGGCTGCTCCATAATACATTCCCACCACCATGAGGTGGGAGGAACAGGTGGCAAAAGCTTTGCGGCGACCCTCCCCAGACCCCATGTAAATGACAGCCAGAATAACACGGGCATAGGAAGCAATTATGATTGCTACAGGGAAAACAATCATTACTATACAGCAGATGAAAAGAAACTCTTCAAATATTGATGTGTCATTGCATGAGAGGATTAGTAGGGATGGGAAGTCACAGAAGAAGTGGACTATTTCCCGAGACCCACAATAGGAGAAGGAAAATGTAGCTACAGCATCAATGATACCATCTGTAGAGCCCAGGATCCAGGAGGAGGCAGCCAGGAATCCACAGATTTTTGAGCTCATGAGACTGGTGTATCTTAGAGGGTGACAAATGGCGATGTAGCGATCGTAAGCCATGGCAGCCAGCAGGAAGCATTCAGAGCCAAGCAGTGATGTATAGAAGAAAATCTGTGTGGCACAGCCAGCCACAGAAATGGACTTGCTGCCAGACAAGTAGTTGAAGGCCATCTTGGGTATAGTGGTGCAGATGAGGGTGAGATCAATGAGGGACAGTTGGCTGAGGAGGAAGTACATGGGGGTGTGGAGGTGGGGGTCCAGGTAGATGAGGACAGCCATGGCCGAGTTCCCCATGAAGGCCACTGCAAAGATGATCAAGACAAAGGCAAAGAGGAAGGTGTGGATGGGGCTGTGATCGAAGATTCCCAGCAGGATGAAGTCAGAGCTGAGGGTCTGGTTCCCCAAAACCATTATGAGCATTTTTTTTTACGTAGCTAGTACCACAAAAAGTGAAACTGGTTCATTTATTTGGTAAACATTTACCCAATGACTTATAAAACATGTGATCCTGGTAAATTCTGTAGGTCAATGATCAAATAGCAAAAGCAGGATAAGGAAAGAAAATTATTAAAAAGCAGGGTATCAGAAATAAATAATGTGCTGTTGCCACTACTTCATTTTTGAAATTGTGGAGCTTGTCCTAAGTTTTGCTTCTATAAATACTTTTTCTCAATAAAATATTAGAATAAAAATAATATTGTATGATTTATGAGAGTTTTTATAAAAAGAATATGTTTCAAAAAGCACATAGAAAATGCCTGAAATATCAGAAGTCTTTTACAGATAAATTGATAGAGAAATTTGGCTCCAATCAGCATGTGGCCAACCCAATAATAGAAATCAAGAATAAGAAGCACATACATCTTTTTGTAACAATAAATATTTGAAATATTTTAAAAAAATAAGAAACAAAACAGAAAACAAAACTGTATGTTTATTACTGGACAGTTTAGAGTATTTGCTTTAAAATTTATAGTAAATACAATTTATAGTAAATATCCTATACAGTACAAAGATAAACAGAGAAAAGATTCTTCAATTATACAAATCTAAGACCTGGCCCATTTTTTTCTATAGCCCAATGCTATTGGCTGAATTGTATTTCCCCCCAGAAAAGATATTCAACATTTGAACTTGTGTGGAAATGCAGCCATAAAAAAACCGTAATATTTCTAGAATAAAATGTTGTAAAAACTCTTATAGACATTAGCCTAGGGAAAGAATTTATGAATTTATGAAAAACAATCACGGCATCAACAAAAATAATTAAATGGGACTTGTTAAAATTAAAAAGCTTCTGCACAGCTGAGGAAACTATCACTACAGCAAATATACAACCTAAAAAAGGGATAAAATATTTTCATGCTATACATCTCATAAAGGGCTGATAACTAGAATCCTACAGAACTCAGGAAAATCAGTAAGAAAAATGAAACAACCCCATTAAAAAGTGGGCAAAAGACATGAACAGACACTCTTCAAAAGAAGATAGACTAATGGCCAAAAAACATATGAAAAACTGCTCAACATCTTTAATCATCAGGGAAATGCAAACCAAAATCACAATGAGATATCACCTAAATCTAGTGAGAATGACCTTTTATCAAAAAGTCCCAAAACAGCAAATGTTGGCATGGATGTGGAGAGATAGGAACACTCATACCCTAATGATGGGACTGCAAACTAGTACAACCCTTTATGGAAAGTAGTATGGAGATACCCCAAAGAACTAAAAGTAGAATTACCATTTGATCCAGAAATCCCATTACTGGGCATCTACCCAAAGGAAAACAAGACTTTCTATAAAAAAGACATCTGCATTAAAATGTTTATAGCAGCACAATTCACAGTTGCAAAGATGCGGAAACAACTCAAGGGCCCATCAATACATGAGTGGATTAAAAGAATGTGGTATGTGTATACCATGGAGTTTTATTTAGCCATAGAAAATGATGAGGTACCTATTGTATTATCCTGGATGGAGCTGGAGGCCATTGTTCTAAGTGAAGTATCACAAGAATAGAAAAACAAGCACCACATGTACTCACAATTTAATTGGTACTAATTGATCAACATTAACGTGAACATACGGGAAGTAACATTCATAGGGTCTCAGGGGGAAAGGGGCGGAGGGGATAGGTAAATTCACACCTAGTGAATGTTGTGCATGCTGTCTGGGAATGGGATGCTTGTCAGGTGGCGCAAAGGCAATTTATATAACCAAAGCATTTGTACCCCTGTTAATACTTTGAAATAATAAAAAAATTAAAAAGAAAAAGTCTGTGTTAAATATATAAAAAAAATTAGTTAAAATGAGTTCATATTGGGCCTCTAATATGACTGATGTCCTTACAACAAAGATGACCGTATGAAGACAGAGACACCTGGAGAACGCCCTGTGATAATGGAGGGAGGGATTGGAGTGATGCACCTGCAGACCAAGGGATGCCAGTGACCGTTGGTGACCACCAGAAGCTAGAGAGAGAAATGGAAGAGATTCTCCCTCTTAGTGTCTTCAGAAGTAACCTACACTGCTAAAATCTTGACTTCTGACTTTTAGTCTCCAGAACTGTGAGAGAATATTTTCTTGTTGTTGTTATTTTAAGCCAAACAGTTGGTGATATTCTGTTATGGCATTCCTGGGAAACTATAATAGTACACCCAATATCTCCTGTATAGAATATTTATATACAAAAATAAAAATTTAGGAAAGCTTGAGGTCTGCCTATTCAGGCAATTGTTGAGTTTTGTCTATGTTTTGGGCACTGGAGATAGAGCAGTGATCAGGACAAAAAAAAAAAAAAAGAAAAGAAAAGAAAGCCCCTGTCCATACAGGTCATAGTGAGTGGGATCAGAGGGTGACAGATAAAGCAATTTATGTTATAAAAGGATAAATGCCACGGAGAAAAGCAAGTCAAAGAAGGGTGTCAGAATTGCATCGGAGTGCTCAACTTTGAGTAGAGTAGTTAGGGAAGACCTCACTCATGTGATGGCATTTGGCAAAGCTTGGAAGAAGCAAGTAAGAGTTATCTATGTATGAATCCTACATAATGGAATGTAATATATAGAACATGCATGGAAAAATTAGAAATGCACAAAAGGTTTTAGGAATGGTTAGAGTTTTCTAATTTAAAGTTATATTTCTTGTTTGTTGTTGCATTTATATGTTATTATATGAGGTAATAAATGTATGAAGAAAGTCAATACATGAGGGGAGGTGATTCCAGGCAACAAAAAATGAGGTCATAAACAGAAATACAAGCCTGGTGAATAGAATAATTAGAGACAAATGTACTTTTACTCATTTGTTCATGCATCACATTTTTATGAAGACACTAAAACCACAAAAAAAGCTGAGCAATCTAGGAGTGGCAAGAGAGTTGGAATAAATCTGCAGAGGAGGTAAGATCTTGAATCAGCCTCATGAGTCTGAATACAATTTTTTAAATGGGGAGATAGTAAAGTTTTGATTATTCACGTGAAGTGTGAATCATATTGTGGGTAAGAAAGGGAAAAACTCAAAAGTATTTTTAAATTTTAATTTAAGAATGATTGTAACCTGGGAATACTAATATACCAAAAAATGCCTTTGTAGGGCTGGGAATGTAGAGAAGGAACTTCATTATGTGAACCTCATGAGATGAGAGTGACAATTTCTAAGAGAAATCATTTTAGTCAATCAGCAATGAAGGGAGGAACAGGCCCAAATTCCCTCCATTCCTGGTAGGGAGATACATGTATCAGAAAAATGGTTACCAAGAAGTCGGCTAGATCTGGTTGTTGGTAATTCAGGTTCAGGTTCAGACAATTCTTGAGGATCAGAACTTAGTGTCTCTGGGATCTCCTGGGAGATAGGGGTGGAGGTGATTCCCTACCACAGAGTACCCTTATGTTAGCTGTAAGAGGAGGTAGTCTTCAAGGTCAGTCAGGGAAAAAGACATTTTACTGCATCAATAATTTCCAGTATTTATACAACTAATTCACCTTCTATAAAATAATTCAACTTAAGTTACTTTGTGGAACCACCTATTTTGCACATAGTATTATAGGCTTTCCAGCTACCTTTATCATATCAAATTTTGTAATACTCCAATTTTTCCAAACAAGATTGTATTACTTCAGATTTTCACCATGGTTTTTTTAGTCTATCTGCAGTGTGACTCCAAGAAAGAAGCTATCTCATCAAGTTAGCCCATACCTGTGCTTCTTTTAAGTTGACAAAGTGTTCTTCACATTTGAGAATCATTCTGCCCCAGTCCCTAAATTGACATAAAAGGATCAGCTAGATATTTCTACCATATGACTTTTGAACTCTACTAAATGAAGCACTATTGAAACAGGATTGGCTAACAAATGCAAAACCCACATGTCTCTCTGCATGTTCTCAGTTACATCATTATCATTAGTTGATGAACTTACGTAAATGAACACTTGTCTGTGTCACATTTTCTTACCTCCCTTCACTGCTTCACAATCCCTTTCACACCCATGTACTGAAATTCTCTTCTTAGAGTTTGCCCTGTCACTGGGCGTGTGGCAAGAAATGGCTATATTAAAAATTTGTAGCAGCTTATTAGTGATATAACTGAAATACTGAGCACTGCATTGTCCTGCATTGTCTTCTATGTTAAGATCCATGTGGATATTTAATCAATATAATTCTGCAAAAAAAACCAAATGTTGTGTCTCATGAGAAAAATGGATGTTTCTTCTAGGTTAGTGAGATACATGTGACAGAGTGTGCTTACTTTGTTGACACTAGGAATAGTACACCTGATTTTGAAGCTCAGTTGAAGTTACCCAGGATGTAGATAATTCTAAAATGTGTTTTAGATAAAACAGCTTCCAAGAGGTATTTGTATATATTCTTACAAAAATGGATCTGTGGTGGAATATTTTTTGTAATTACAAGTTATTCAGGACTATTTTCTGCCAGACAAAGGAGAACATTTTGAATCACAGCCCCCTAGGGAGAAGAGAGACAAAAAGCAGGTTTTTTGGAATTGATTGAAATTTTGACATCTTGTTTTTTATTTTTTCAGGATACCTATTAACATCTCAAAACTATTCACATGATGAGATACAATCTTTGGGAATCAGCATTAGACCTTGTCTGCATTATATTTTTCCTTAGCTGTAATTATCTGCTTTTATTTTTATTTATTTTTCTCTAATGTACATTACTTCTTTTGAAATAAACACCATCACTTTGTAGGGAGAAGATATAGTATATACATTTAATTTTTTGAGCATCTTAACCTTAACAATTCTCAAAGAGGAGTCATCAAATTTCATGACTGTGATACTGTGCACCTGCCCACAGCAATGGTAACCCAGAAATCATAAAATCCATGGTCAGAAATGAAGAAGTTACTAAGTGAGATGATGAAAAATAAAAAGACATTGAGTGGCCAAAATTTGATCAAAAAAAGAAGCAAAGCATTATGTGAAACAATGTCAGAATACATGTATTAGAGTAATCAACTGTGGTTGCTAAACTAATTTTATCCTTTTGTATCAGGAATAATCAGGAAACAAAAGCAAACAAAAAATTTCTCACACTAGTGAAAATGAGCATATCACCCCTTTCTGTGAGCAAAATACAATCTGAATGTGCAGTGACAATAGGATTTATAACCATAGCTGTGAGCAGTAGCATTGTGAAGTCTCGGAAATAGAATGTTGAATGAACAAAGACCACAGGGGAGAACCTCTGTAAATTCTATTATATGAAGTTTAAACATACACATGACAAATTTTTTAAATGTAGTCACACTGGAATGGATAATGATTACTTACAAAATAGGCCACAAGGGTTATATGATCAGAGACAGTCACATTGCTTTTCAAAAGCACTGGTAATATTTTTTAGCATTTTATATAAACTCTGTATATTTAACAAACTTGTTAAAAAAACATTTTGATTATTTTAACTTTAATAGCACATTTTATTTATTTATTTATTCTTTTTTTTGTGTGTGTGTGTGTGTGTTTCTGTCTTCTTTTTTTTTTATTGGGGGAAAACTACAAAGCATTTACAGTACAATGTTTACAGTCACAATTTGTAGTGAGCTGATTTCCCAAAATATATTACCACTCAAGTTGACTTATCTTGTTACATTAAAAAAATCTACTCTGTCAAATTTATTTATTCTTAATTTTTTTGTTTAATTTCAGCATATTATGGGGTTACAAATGTTTAGGTTACATACATTGCCTTTGCCCCACCCAAGTCAGAGCTTCAAAGGTGTCCATCCCCAGACAGTGTGCACCGCACCCATCAGGTGTGAATATACCCATCTTCTCCTCCCCCCTCCCATCTGCCTGACATCTGATGAATGTTACTACTATATGTGCACTTAAGAGTTGATTAGTTAATACCAATTTGATGGTGAGTACATGTGGTGCTTATTTTTCCATTCTTGGGATACTTCACTTAGTAGAATGGGCT
>CAUYRT010056597.1:0-12075 GCA_963574885.1 Lepilemur ruficaudatus
CGGCTCCCGGCCCAGCGGCGGCGGCCGCGGGCTCTCGGGCGGCGGCTCGCGCGGCGCGGGCTCGGGACCCGGCTGCAGGCCCGGCTCGGGGGGCCCGGCCGGCGGGCGCGGGCGCGGGCGGCGGGCGGCGGGCGCGGGACGCGGGGCTGGCTCGGACGCCCGGGCCGGGTCGCTCGCTCGCTCCCCAGCGAAGCAAACAATGCGGCGAGCGCTCCGCCCGGCGCGCTGCGTGCGAGACGCGCCCCGCCCGCCGCCGCCATGACGCGCGGGCTCCCCCGCCTCGGCCGCGCGCGGGGGAGGGGGCCCTGCGGGGCCTGAGGGAGGGGCACGGGAGTGGGGAGTGGGGGGGCCCGAGGGGGGCAGGGGGGGACGGGAGTGGGGGGCCTGAGGGGGGTAGGGGGGATGCAGGAAGGGGGGACCTGAGGGGGGAGTGGGGGCCTGCGGGGGGAGGGGGGAAGGGATTGGGGGACCTGAGGGGGGGAGTGAGGAAGGGAGTGGGGGGCCTGAGGGGGGAAGGGAGTGGGGGGCCTGAGGGGAGGAGGGGGGATGGAGGAAGGAGAGACCTGAGGGGGGAGGGGGGAAGGGAATGGGGGGCCTGATGGGGGAGGGGGACGGGAGTGGGGGGTCCTGAAGGGAGAGGGGGATGGGAGTGGGGAGCCTGAGGGGGACAGGAGTGGGGGGTCTGTGGGGAGGGGACTGGGCTGGTCATGGGGGGCCCTATGGGATGAGGGGAGACCAGAGTGGGGACCCTGAGGAAGGACTGGCTGGGCAGAAGTGGGGGGTCCTGAGTGGCCAGTGGGGGAACCCTGAGGGGCCGGGCACCCCGGGACACATGTGGGAGTGGGGACCACGAGGGCGGGCGGCACACTGCGCGGGGGGCCTACGAGGGCAGAGGGACCTGGCTAGGGGCCCTGGGGACACTGGATGGACTGGGGCTACAGGGCAGGAGTGGAGGGTGCCGGGGATGGGGACGGGCTGGCAGGGTGTCGGGAGGAAAGGGGCCCCTGACCAGTGGGGGCCCCGCACAGGCACAGGGCGGCCCAGTCCGAGGGTTACCCCAGCTCCAAACCTCCTCTTTTCAGTGTTGCACACCTAGGACGGGGTAATTAGGCCCTGAGCACCCTACCTGCGCTCAAGGTAAAGCAGACACCATTTACGGTTCTAGCAAAGGCCCCTACGGGCAGGAGTTCAGAGACCCGAGTCTTACTCTCAGGGGACCGCTTCCACTTTGGCCTTTTGTTTAAACTCAGAAATCCAGTAGTGTCATGAGAATTTTCACTCCAAGTCCCAAAATGTTTTAAGAGGAGGACAAGCCCAGGTATTTCCCTGGTTTCCTTCAAGAACCTGTGATGAGTACAGTAGCAATGAAGCAGCCCCTAGGGGTCTGGGCAGAAAGAGACGCCGTCCACCCCAGGACAGAGTCAGGTCCTTCTGAGCTGGTGAGACCTCCCTCCACGGGGCAGGCAGGGCAGGCCCACCACCCGAGATGCTCCTCCACACGCCTTACTGGGAGTAGGGCAACCTTGTTCACGTGTGTCCCAGGTGGGGGCCAGAGCCCCACAGGCCTTTTTCCTGGCCAGTGCTCGTGCCCCACTGCACCCAGCGTGTGTGTTGTGAAGACTTGGATGGAGGGTGGGTTAGGACCACAGCCGAGGTCCCACCTTGGAGCTGGTACTCCTTCCAGACGTACCCTTCAGCCATGGTGGGACAGGCCCAGCCCCAGCACTGGAGCCCTGACCACACCTGCACCAGGCCCGGGAGGTGCAAATGTCACCTCCACTCTCCAGACGTCTGTTGCTCCAAGTCCAAGGGTGCCAGGGCAGCCGGCGGTGGAAGGCAAGCAAGCTGAACCGCACCCTTCTCCCCTCCACCGTGGGGAAACCAGACGCAAGCCGACGGGCCCCAGGATCTCCCGCCGCACAGCGGAAGTAAGGCAGTCTCACGAAAGAGACGACAAAAAGATACGAAACTCTTCCCCGCAGAGCAGGAGGAGGACGGGACGATTCCCTCTCAAACGGTGGAAGTGACGCTCAGGAATGAAGAAGAAAGTCCACGTACAGCACGTCGAGTGACATGCGGAATTCCAAGGATGAAGGGACTGGTTTAAAAGCCTTCAGAGAGGAAGGGTCTTCAGAGTTACTCAGACTGCAAGTGCAAAGGCGAGATTGCCAAAATTCTGAGAACTGACCCAGAATTCATACACGGTGAAACTAGCATTCAGGTGAGACGGCAAAATAAAGGTGTCTTTATGGCCTATAAACGTCCAGGTTTACCACACACAAAGTCTCTAAAAAATTACTAAAACATACACTTTACGGCGGGTCGAGGTGGCTCACGCCTGTAACCCCAGCACTCTGGGAGGCCAAGGCGAGAGGATCACTTGAGCTCAGGAGTTCGAGACCAGCCTGAGCAAGAGTGAGACCCCCATCTCTACTAAAAATAGAAATCAGCCGGACAACTAAAAAAAAAATATATATATATATATACACACAAATTAGCCGAGCATGGTGGCACATGCCTGTAGTCCCAGGTATTCGGGAGGCTTGAGCCCAGAAGTTTGAGGTTGCTGTGAGCGAGGCTGACGCCACGGCACTCTAGCCCGGGCAACAGAGCAAGACTCTGTATCAAAAAAAATGGAAATCAGACGACAACCTGAGACAAATTCCAGGTGAACAACATGAACTGTGGCGAGGGACGGCAGGAAGGGCAAGGGCTCTAAAGTCCCTGTATTGTTTGGCAAGAGGATTTTAGAACCAATAGAAAAAAAGGCTTAGAGTGTTAAAATATCAGAAAGTTTCCACTAGAAAGATGGAAGTAGGATTTACAACCTTCAAAACAGCCGAGGAAAAGGTGAAATGAAGAAAAAACTCACAGCACCAACTAAACACAGGAACGAGGAAAAGATAAAAGCGAGATAAATACGGAACGTGCAATGACTTGGCCGGACTGAGCTCTGACATTCTGGTCATCAGAGAAATGTCACTGAATTAAGCTCATCTATTAAAAGAGCCTCTCTGATCGGAATATAAATGTTGTTAAATGCTGTTAAAAGAAATATACCTGAAAAGTAACACAGAGATTAAAAATAAAAGGATGGAAAGTATCATATTTTTGCTCCTCACAAGACACCACAAAGAGAATGAAGAACGAAAACCCGAAGATATCAGCAATGTATGTACCTTGCAAATGATTAACAGTCAGAATTGACAAAGAACCCTTTTGAGGCATTAGAAAGAGGCAAACACGCTGACAGAATTATGGGCAAAACCCACATTCGGCAAAGAAGCCAGTTTTGACCAATGACCTTACCAGTAATGTTGGAAATGCAAACTGAAGCCATACCAGCGAGGCACAGATGTTAAAGTGTGACAACACTCGGGGACGGCAAGATGACAGAGCAACGGAAACACGCGTTCCCTGCTGGCCAGAGCGTCCAGCGGTACAATCATCTTGGAAAATGATAATGGCGCCATGACCCCCCCCCCCAGTGAAGTTGCACATACACATAATAAGCCACTGCCAAACTCTGTAGCTCGAAACCACCACCACCGTCATCGCTTTCGCTCCTGGGTCTGCTACGGGGCAGGACTCGGCACACACAGCGGGACTGCTCCGTGGAGCAGCTGCTGGAGCACCTCCACTGGGGCTGAAGGACCCACTTCCAAGACGGAGCACTCTCGTGGCTGGTAGCTCGGCCCAGGCTGTGGGCTGAGGGCCTTGGGGGCTTCCTTGAGGGATGGTGGCCATGTTCCAAGAGCAAGGGTCCCAAGAGAACCGGGTGGGACCTGTATCACTTTTCATGTCCTAGCCACAGAAGTCATATAGCACCACCTCTGCCGTAGGGACAGCCTCTCCAGATTCTAGCGATGGGGGAACACAAACCCCACCTCGTGTTGGGAGAAGTGTCAGAATCACACGTCTTTAGAGGAGCGTGTGTATGAGGGAGTTTGCTGTGGCCACTCTGGGAAAACGCAAGCTGCCACACCCACTCCCAGCCTCAGCGTTAAGTAAATATGCATTCCTAGACACATTTCACGCCTAGCTGTGTTCCTCAGAAACTTGTGCTTGTTCCTCAGGAGACATATGCATGAATGTTCCAAGCCATAATACTGGTGAAGAACCTCAAATGTCCAAGCAAAATGGATAAAGTCAGGTATCTCCATACAATGGAATAGCACACAGCATGAAAATGAATGAATCACCCCCTCCCCTTTTTCTTGAGAAAGTGTCTCGCTCTGTCGCCCAGGCTAGAGTGCGGTGACATCATCGTAGCTCTCTGCAACCTCAAACTCTTGGGCTCAAGCAATCCTCCTTCCTCAGCCTCTCAAACAGCCCCTGGGACTACAGGTTTAACACAACGCCCAGCTGTTTAGTTTCAGTTTTTGTTTTTTGGTAGACACAGGGTCTCGCTATTTGCCCAGGCTGGTCTCGAACTCCTGGGCTCAAGCCATCTTCCCACCTCCACCTCCCAGAGTGCTGGGGTTACAGGTGTGTGTGAGACATGGCACCCAGCCTCGATATCTTTTTTGATATCTTTTAATAAACCTTGAGTTCCTACTGGTACCTGTAACCTCCAATTCCAACCTAACATGGAGTTCGTTCGATCCTCCACTCTTACAACTAACTCTCTTTCAATAGTGAGAAACTTCTGTGCATTCGCTCGGTAACTCAGTCCCCCCGTACGTAACCGTCTCTGGGCCACACCAGACAGAAACCTGGCCCCAGACACAGCCACTGTCCCCCACTTATGCACCAGTCGAGAGCTCAGCTCCGGGACAGCGCTGCCCCCAGAACTCTTGCATGTACTGGCTGGAAGCACAGCCCAACAAAGGGCAAGTGGGAGGGCGTTAGTGGTTTTTTAATGTTCTTTTTTCCTGGCAGGAATAAAATAAAACCCTTTCTCTTCTTAATCTGCCTCTCACTTTTAATTTAGTAGACTATCCTTTCACAAACAAACAAAACATTCTTTAAATGGTATTTTTCTCACTTTAGAATTCAGGAAAAATAGTTTTTACTGACCTTTACTTTTAATGGAAATCTAATAATTTGCATAGTTTTAATAAAAATCAGTCCTCTTTTTCCCCAGCATATAATTACACAAATTGATCACGTAACCAAGGTCTTATTTGGGTGTCACAGCTGAGGATAAATCTCATGTGATTTGGCATGACACACCCACCATTAAGGAACAAGGTCTTAGAACGTGTGTTGAACTGACGCCCATACAGCCCTCAGACCCGCAGCGGCTGGCACCTGTACCCTGGCACAGAAGGTCTCAGCCTCCCAGGTAGTGGGAAGACACTTCCCGACAAGCCAAGGACCGTGGCAGACGCCGGGGTCACCTAGAAGTTGGAGACTCGCACGGGCACAAGTCCTTGCTGCGGGTACGCGAGCCTGGGGAAGGCAGACTGGGTTCGGCGTCTTGGCCTAGGAGTGAAAGAGCAAATAAGAAAAATAAAAAAACCCTCAGGTGTAAGGCAGGCTCAACCCTACATTCCTTACGATGACATCTCCAGACAGAAGTGGATTTTCCGGCCTTGCTCGTTGCGTTCCTCTAACAAGGAGGCTGTGCGTGTTAATTACCACTTCGTACGGTGCCTGTGTGGGTGAATCGCGTCAGAGCACACGACTAGCTTTCTGGGATCAAGAATACCTGTAGGGATTATTCATCATCACAGAGGGAACAAGTAAGAAAAGTTTCCCCAAATTTAGGAATAGACAGAAGGACGGTGGGGCGTCCTTTCCACGTCAGGCCAAGTGTCCTCCGCAGGCCTGCCCAGGGGGACTTTCTGATTCACTGGGGTGTGCATCTGTTCAACTTGCCATTTACTGTTGACTATGATATCTTACAACTCAGCAAGGGTAGACTTTAACTGATGGAAAGCCAATGGCTAAGTAAAATGATTCTTGCTGACAGCAATGCCAGCAAATTTTGTCCAGTAGCAAGTGATAGAAATTATTTCTGTCTGGTAGAAAAGATTACAGATAGAAAAGGTTGCAGTTTTATGGCCCTATAGAACATTAGCCAATTTTTTTTAATGCAAAAAGCTTACTCAAGCAAGATTTTTTTCAGTGACTACAAATATTATACTTCCCTCTTTCCAGTTGTTTGCATTTAGATCTACGCTATGTTGCCCAGGGTGGCCTTGAACTCCTGGGCTCAAGCGATCCTCCTGCCTCAGCCTCTTGAGTAGCTGGGACTGCCGGGGCCACCACCACACCCGGCTAATTTTTCTATTTTTGTTGGTGTCCAAGAAGGAGAGGAGAAAGAGTATGGGGCTGGGAAAATATCTGAAGGATGAACTGCAGAATCTTCCCAAATTTGGCAAAAGACATAGGCATTCAAGAAGCTCAGAGAACCCCAAACAAGATAAACCTGAATAAATCTATGGCACACACATTACAACCAAACTTCTGAAAACTAATGACACAGAAAAAATCTTGAAAGCAGACATAGAGAAATGACACAGTGCCTATGGAGAAGAACCTCCGATTTCTCATCAGAAACCACAGAGGCCAGAAAGAAGTGGCACGGCATTTCCCTGGTTACGAAAGAAAACTGTCCACCACGCATTCTATATCTAGTGAAAACGTTCTTCAGGAATGAAGGAGAAATAAAAACATTCTCAGGCCAAGGAAAACTAAAAGACTTTGTCCCTAGCAGAACTACCCTTAAAGAACAGCTAAAGGAAGTTCTTCAAACAGAAAAGAAATGATAACAGATGGCTTGAAACTTTAGAAAGGAAAGAAGAACATGGACCGGGTACAAACGTAGGTAGAGATAATAGGTTGCCCTCATTATGAGTTTCTTAAATCAATATGGGTGGTTGAAGCAAAAATCATAACCCCGATGTGCTACTAAATGTGTATACAGGAAATACTTAGACAACCATTTTCGATGGAAAAGGTAAAGGGAGCCAATGAAAGTGAGGTTTCTACACATCACTCAAAGCACTAAAACATCAGCATTAGTAGACTGTGATAACCTCGGTTACATATGTTTTAACATTTAGAGAACCACTGGGAAAAGTATGCAAAGTTTTATAGTCAAAAACACTATAAAATAATCAAAATGGAATTCTAAGCAATGTCCAGCAGCCCACAGGAAGGCAAGAGAGAAGGGAAGAAAGAGAAAGGGAGGGACACACACAACAAGCAACAAATGGCGGACTTAAGCCTTAACACACCAATAATTACGTCAAACGTAAATGGCCTAAATACACTGATTAAAACGCACAGATTGTCAGAGAGGATTAAGAAAACCACAACACAGCTACATGCTACCCACAGGAAACTTAATTCACACATAATGACACAGGTGAGTTAAAAATAAAATACTGGAAAAAGAAACATAATGCAAACATTAATCAAAAAAGTAGGGATGGCTATGATATAAAATTAGTTATTACATATTATAATATATAATACACATATTGTTTATTACATATATAATAAATCATATAAAGTAGACTTCATAGCGAAGAAAATCACCAGGGACAAAGACGAACATCACGTAAGGATCAAGGGCGCAACGCACCTAGAAGACATGAACCGAAGTGTGTCTACGCCAAACAGCAGACCTTAAAAATACATGAAGCAAAAAACTCATAGTGCTGAAAGGAGAAATAGAGAAATCTAGAATTATACTTGGGGACTTCTATGCCCCACTCTCAGCAATTGATAGAACCACAGGACAGAAATCAACAAAGATACAGAAGAACTTGCCACCACCATCAACCGCAGGATCTAAACAACATTTACAGAACACTCCACCAAAGAATGGCAGAATACACACTCTTTTCAAGAACCAACCCATGGAACATTAACCAAACAAACCTCAACAAACTTAAAAGAATGAAAATAATACAGAATATGTTATCTGATCAAAATAGAATCAAAGTAGAAACCATTAACAGAAAGACCATAAGAAAGTCTCCAAAAACTTGGAAACTAAACAACAGACTTCTAAATAATGCGTGTGCTATGGTTTGAATCTCTGTCCCCTCCAAAACACATGTTGAAATTTGATCCCCAACGTGGCAGTATTGAGAGGTGGAGGCTTTAAGAGATGATTAAAGAGATGATTGGGTCAGCCCTCATGAACGGATTAATAGGTGATCACAGGAGTGGGACTGGTGACTTTATGAAAACAGAGAGGCTCAAGGGAACACGGTCATCCTCTTGTCATGTGATGCCCGGGGCCACCTAAAGACTCTGAAGAGAGTCTCCACTAGCAATATCGTCCTCACCAGATATGGCCCCTTGACCTTGGATTTCTCAGTCTCCATAACTTTGAGAAATAAATTCTTTTTCTCTATAAATTGCCCTGTCTCCAGTATTTTGTTACAAGCAACAGAAAATGGACTAAGATACCATGGATCTAAGAGGAAGGTGTGAGGAAATTAAAAAATATTGAACTGAATGAAAATTAAAATACAATGTATCCAAAATTGTGGAACACATCTGAAGCAGTGCCAAGAGGAAAAGCTATATAAATGCATATCTTATAATAAAGGAAATATCTCAAATCAATAATCTAAACTCCCACCTTAAGACCCAGAAAAAGAAGAGCAAAATGAACCCAAAGCAAGCAGAAGGAAGGAAAATTACGGAAAAAAGCAGAAATCAATGGAATTGAAAACCAAGACAATAGAGAAAAATCAATGAAACAAAGAGCTGGTTCTTCTAATAGATCAATAAAATGGACACACCCCAGGCCAGACTAACAAAGAGAAGACAAAATTACCGATATCGGGAATGAAACAGGAGACATCACTGCAGACTCTACACACAGCAGAAGGGTAACAAGGGAAATGTGATGGTTAATTGTATGTGTCAACGTGGCTGGGTCACAGTGCCCAGACACTGGTCAAACGTGATTCTGATGTTTCCGTGAGGGTGTTTTTAGATGAGATTTACATTTAAATTGGTGGACTTCCGGGACAGCCCAGTGCGCTCCGCCACGTGTGTGGGCCTCCTCCAATCAGCTAAAGGCCTGAACAGAACAAAGAGCTGACGTGCCCGGCAGGAAGGGATTCTGGAGACTGTCTTCAGACTTCCTCTGCAGGCTCTGCCCTTCCTGGCTCCGTAGCGGACAGACGGACGGTGGCCTTTGGACGGCACCTTCAACTCCTTCCTGAGTCTCCAGCCTCCCAGCTGCCCTAGGAGATTTTGGGCTCATCAAGACTCCACAATGACTTAGGCCAATTCCTTAAAACAAGTCGGTCTCGCTCTGTCTCTGTCTCTCTGTAGATAGAGATATAGACCAATAAACGCGCATATACATACACACACATACACATATATGAGAATGGGATGTGATACATACATATACATATATACACACAACACATACAGGTTCTGTTTTTCTGAAGAAACTTGAGTGATAAAAAGGAAAAAGAGAGAAGACAAATTACTAACGTGGGCATGAAATGGGATACAACTACAGACCTCACAGACAGCAGAAGGATAATAGAGGACTTCTACAAAAAACTCTACACATAAATTTGACAACTTAGATGAAATGAACCAATCCTTCAAAACCCATAAACTACCATGACTCACTCGACACAAAATAGATAATTTAGAGAACCGTATAACTATTGAGGAAACTGAACTGATAATTTTGAAACTCAGAAAGAAGGAAAAGAAAGAAAAGGGAAGTTAAGTTCAGGCCCAGATGGTTTCCTTGGAGACTTCTTCCAAATGTTTAAATGAGAATTAACACCAACTCTACAAAATCCTTCCAGAAAATAGAAAAGAAGGGAACACTTTCTAACTCACTTTATAAAGCTAGCATTATCCTGATGCCAAAACCACAGACAGTACCAAAAAAGAAAACTACAAGCCAACATTACTCATGAATATAGACACAAAAATCTTTAACAAAATATTGGTAAATAGAATTCAGTAATACATAAAAAGAATTATTTACTGTAACTAAGTGGGATTTATTCCAAGACTGCAAGGCTGGTTCAATATTCAAAAATAAATTAATATAATCTACCATATTAACAGTCTAAAATAGAAAATCACATGATCATACCAATTGATACAGAAAAGACATCTGACAAAATTCAACATCCATTCATGATTAAAAAAAACTCCCAGAAAAATAGGAACGGAGGGAATTACCTCAGCCTGATGAAGAGCATCAACACACAGCCCACGGCTAACATTATACCAAACGGTGAAAGAATGAATCCTCCCCCTACGATCAGGAGCAGGGTAGAGATTTCACCGTCACTGCTGCCATTCACCAAAGTTCTAGAAGTAGTAGCCAATGCAATAGGCAAGGGGAAAAAAGGCATTTTTATCTGAAACAAAGAAATAAAACTGTCTCTATTTGCAAATGACATGATTATGTACACAGAATAGCTCACAGAGTCTACCAATAAAACTCCTAGAACAAATAAATGACCTTAACGCAGTGTCAGGACACAAGATAATTTTTTTTTTTTTTGAAGACAGGGTCTCACTGTGTCAGCCAGGCTGGAGTGCAGTGATGCCATCATAGCTCACTGCAGCCTCAAACTCACGGGCACAGTGATCCTCCAGCCTCTAGCCAAAGCACTGGGATGGCAGGAATGAGCTACTGCTCCCAGCAAGATAAACAATTTTAAAAACCCAATTGTATTTCTGCCTATTAGCAATGAACACAGAGACGTGGAACTGAAAATTCAACACAGGTTACAATGGCTCAAAATAAAATACTAGTAAATTTAATGAAACATGTATAGAATTTATACGCCGAAAACTATAAAATGCTGATGCAAAAATCAAAGATACAAACAAATGGAGAAATACATCATCTTCAGGGATTGGAACACTCAAAAGACTAAAAATGCCAGTTTTCTCCAAATTGTTATACAAGTTTACCCTAATTCCTATCAAAACCCCAGCAAGGATTTTTGTAGATACAGACAAGATTATTCTAAAATTTTTATGGAATTTGAGGAACTATAACAGCTAAAAGTATTTTGAAAATGGAGAATAAAGTAGGAAAAAATCAGTCTGCCTGATTTATTATGACTCTGGACATCAAGACTGTGTGGTCCTGCAGAGGGACAGACACACCGACCAGCAGAATGGAAGAGAGACGCCCAGAAAGAGACCCACACAGATATGTCCAGCTGAGTTCCTACACACGAGCAGAAGCATTTCTGTGGACGAGGAAAGCCTTTTCCACAAACTGCCGCAGCAATTAGACAGCCATGGGTGAGGAGGAAGAGGGGGAGGAGAAGAAGAGGGAGAGAGATGGAAAACAGCCTCAACCTAAGTGTCCCACACCTTATACAAAAGTTAACTCAAAATGGATCATGAATTTAAATGCAAAACTACAAAGCTTTTTGGAAAAACATAGGAAAAAATATTTGGGGTCTAGAGCTAGGCAAAAAGTTCTCAGACTTGACATTAAAAGCATGAGCCATAAAAGGAAATACTGATAAATGGGACCTCTTTAAAGACATGCTCTGCAAAAGACCCTGTCCAGAGGATGAACAGACAAACCACCAACTGAGAGAAAATATCTGCACACCGCCTATCTGACAAAGAACTGGCGTACAGCATACGTAAAAACTCTCGAAGTCAACAGGAAAAAAAATATGCAATCCGGGCCGGGCGCGGTGGCTCACGCCTGTAATCCTAGCACTCTGGGAGGCCGGGGCAGGCGGATTGCTCGAGGTCAGGAGTTCGAGACCAGCCTGAGCAAGAGCGAGACCCTGTCTCTACTATAAATAGAAAGAAATTCATTGGCCAACTAAAAATATATATAGAAAAAATTAGCCGGGCATGGTGGCACATGCCTGTAGTCCCAGCTACTTGGGAGACTGAGGCAGAAGGATTGCCTGAGCCCAGGAGTTTGAGGTTGCTGTGAGCTAGGCTGACGCCATGGCACTCTACAGCCCAGGCAACACAGAGTGAGACTCTGTCTCAAAAAAAAAAAAAAAAAAAGGAGAAAAACTTCTTTCTTTAAAGGAGCGCTTGCAATCTAGTTGAGCAGATTACATATTTATAAAGAAAAAGAGTATAATTTTTATTTCACTCTGCAATACATAATAGCAATAAAATAGTAGT
>CAUYRT010056598.1:0-12398 GCA_963574885.1 Lepilemur ruficaudatus
TTGAGGTTGCTGTGAGCTAAGCTGACGCCACGGCACTCAGTCTAGCCCGGGCAACAGAGTGAGACTCTGTCTCAAAAAAAAAAAAAAAAAAAAAAAGTTTCCCAGGCGACCGAAATGTAAAAAAAAAAAAATAAAAAAGGAAAGAGAAAATAGGAAAATATATTGATGAAAAAACAGGTGGAAAAAAATAAGATGGGAATGTTGGCGCGAACATTTAGTCCCAGCTACTCGTGAGGCTGAGGAAGAAGGATTGCTTGAGACCAGGAGTTTCAGGTTGCAGTGAGCTAAGCTGACGCCACGGCACTCAGTCTAGCCCGGGCAACAGAGTGAGACTCTGTTTCAAAAAAAAAAAAAAAAGAAAGAAAGAAGGATTTATTGTAACAATACAGGTTTATGGAAACTAAGACTAGATGGAAGCTAAAACATGGAAAAAGTTGGATGCAGAAACTCATACACCATCATACATTCCTCTTGCTGAAGACAAGGCTTTCTCTTCTCTCCATGGTCCGGATGGAGCAAAAATGAAATGACACTTTCTTGGTGTCACTTCTCAATTCAAGACTTAACTTGAATATTCATTTAATTCTCAATTGCCAGTTACGTTTTTATGTTGGCATGATTTGGGCCAGGAGCTGGGATATAGTTATATCAAATGCGCATCTCCACATAGATTGAATAGGGAGAAAAGGAGAGTTTTTTTTTTTTTAAAGTGGAATTTTTATTAATAGTTTTTTTCTTTCTTTCTTTCTTTATTTATTTTTTAATTGGGGGAAAACTACAAAGCATTTATAGTACAATGTTTACAGTCATAATTTGTAGTGAGCTGATTTCCCCAAATATATTACCACTCAAGTTGACTTATCTTGTTACATTCAAAAACCTACTCTGTCAAGACAGTCCAGAGAGTACATACGGCAATTGCTATTTTAATGACCAAAATCTAAGACTAAAATGTATGACTACGGCATCAGTATTTAAAAGTGGGCAAAAAGTTTTTCTGATAGTTCACCTGCTAAGTATATTGACCAGTTTGAAGACTACAGGAGTTTTAATCTTTCTGATCTACTTAATGAAAGTTGTATGTCAGAAAAAGATCAGGTTCTAAAACCACCAAAAATAATATTTCTCATGATATTTATTTTTCTCTAATTTACTCATAGAAAATTTGAGAAAGCTAACAATGTCAAGTGAATATTTTCTCTTCTTTTTTGTTATTTTTGTTGATATACAATATTTATACATATTTATGGGGTACATGTGATATTTTGGTACATGCATACAATGTATAATGATTAAATCAGGGCATTTAGGATATACACTGCCTAAAACATCATCTGTCATTTGTTTGTGTTGCTAACATTTCAAATTTTCTCTTCTAGCTATTTTGAAATATATAATGCATTGTTGTTAACTATAGTCACCCTATTGTACTATCAAGCACTAGAACTTATTTCTTCTAAGAGTATGTTTGTATCCATTAACTGTGGGGAAACTGCAGCCTTCTGATTTCAAGATTGTTCTTTTTTAAGCACCAAATGAGGCAAGAAAAACTTTATCTTTCTCTGCTGCACCCCTTTTAATAAAAAGATTTATTACTGTAAAATTTGGATTTAGTCAAAAGACCACACTTAAAGACCTAGAAGGCCACAGGTCCCCTAACCCTCTCCATCTCCATTAGATTAACTTTTCTACCTCTCACGTATGAGTAAGAATATGCAATATTAGTCTTTCTGTGCTTGCCTTAATTTATTTAATATAATTATCTTCAGTTCCATCCATGTTGCTACAGGTAAAAAGATTTCATTCTTTTTTATGGCTGAATAATATTCCATTGTGTGTATATATCACATTTTCTTTATCCATTCGTCCGTTGATAGAAACTTAGGTTGATTCCATATCTTGGCTATTGTGAAGAGGGCTGCAATAAACATGTGGGTGCAGATGTCCCTTTGATATACTGATTTCTTTCCTTGGATAAATACCCTGTAGTGGCATTGCTAGATAGTATGCTAGTTCTATTTTTAGTTTTTTGATGAAAATCCACATTGTTTTCCGTGATGGCTGTACTAATTTACATTCCCACAAACAGTGTGTTAAGGCTTCCCTTTTCTCCACATCCTTGCCAGCATTTATTTTTTGTCTTTTTGATGGTAGCTATTTTAACCAGGATAAGATGATACCTCCTTGTCATTTTGATTTTCATTTCCCTGATGATTAGTGATATCAAGCATTTTTTCACATACTTTTTGGCCATTTATATGTCTTTTTTGAGAATTGTATATTCAAACCCTTGCCCACTTTTTAATGGGATTATTTGGGGTATTTTTTTGCTGTCGAGTTGTTTGAGTTCCTTGTATATTTATTTATATATTAGTCCCTTGTCAGATGCATTGTTTGCAAATATTTTCTCTGATTAGACAGGTTGTCTTTTCACCCTATTGATTGTTTCCTTTGCTGAAAGAGGCATTTTAGTTTAATATAGTCCCATTTGTCTATTTTTGATTTTGTTACTTGTGCTTCTGAAGTATAAACTATAAAATATTTGCCTAGACCAATGTCCTGAAGCATTTCTCCTATGTTTTCAGAAATTTCATAGGCTGTTTTTGTTAGAATCTGTTGCTGAAGAATTATCGTTTTCCTTTGGAAGTGTCATATTTCCTTTTTCATGCTTCTGATGTCTTTACATTGGTATCTGTGCATCTGATGCACAGCCACTCCTCCCAGTTTCTTGGGTTTGCTTTCATAGGGAGACTTTTTCCTGTAGATGTATCTACTATATTGATTGTGTTGGGTGCTTTAGCCTTGATTCCGGGTGCATGTAGTAGTGTACTCTCCATATAATTTCTTCAGCTGTAATAAGCATCTCTGGTGTCTGTGAGTTCTTCAGTGGCTTATATTATGGTTGTTAGTGGAGGCTGTGATAAGGCTTTGCTTATGACAGGGATGTTAGGCAGACCAATTTTGGGCCCTAGTGGTAGTGGCAATGGGCCTAGCATAGCCATCCTTGGGCCCCAGGGCAGCATTCATAGGAATGCTGTGGGTCCAGTGGGGCTAATCCTTGGGCCTCCAAGTGGCTTGCTCAGGTGTCATCAGTGACAGTGATGGGTCAGATGAATGGGTGGGTCCTTGGGACTCTGGGCAGCATGTGTGGCATCACTGAGGGCAGTAGTGGTAGTGGGTCAACACTCAGTCCACCAGGTGACATGCACAGATGTCAGTGGTGAAAGCAGAGGCCTGAGCAGGCCAGTCTCCAAGCCCCCAGGTGGTACATGCAGGTGGGTGCTGGCAGTGGTGGTGGTGGCAGGCTGTGCAGACCTGTCTTCAGGCCCCTGGGAGTAGTGTGCAAATGCTTGCTGCGAAGAGTCGGGCAGGTCAATCTCTGGGCCCCCAGACAATATGTGCAGGTGCTGGCAGGGTAAGCAGGCCCATTCTCTGGCCTCTTGGAGAAGTGTTTGTGTCCCAAGGGTATCAGGCAAGGCAGATCAAACCCCAGGCCCTTGGATAGCACATGCTGGCACTGGTGGGGCTGGCACCAGGCATAGCAGGTCTGCTCTCAGGTCCCCAGTGGTACCCACAGGCACAGGCTGTGGTGGATGGGGTGGATCAATCCCCAGGCCCCCAGATGGTGTATGTGGGCACCAACAGGCTGGGGGAACCCATCCTCAGGCCCCCAGGTGGTGTGTACAGGCACTGGATGGTGGACAGGATAGGCTTGTCTTCAGGCCCCCTGATGGTGCACATGAGCACCAGCTGTGGCAGGAAAGGCACGTCAATCCCCCAGCCCTCAAATGGTGCAGTTGGGTGGCAGCAGTGGTGGGCAGACAGGCCAGTCCTCAGGCCCCAAAACAGCATCTGGACAGGCTGATCCCAGGTCCACTAAGGGCACAATGCTGATGTGTAGTAAGCCCTGCTTCTTGGCAGGGGTGAGGCAGGGTTGTTGTCAGTGGCAGCAGCTGTAGGCAGGTGGCTGTCAGGTTCTGGAGAGCATGTGCTTGGCTCCTTCCCTCCCAGGGGCAGGCTCTCTTGTGCACTGTATGGCCAGTTCCCCAGAGTGTATAATACTGCATGCGCTAGAGTGCTGGGGACCTGGCCACACTCCTGGGTCCAGCTGGTATCACAATGCTGCAGCCCTCTGAGTGGACATAGAGGGATGTCAACAGGGCTCTAGGGGGATGTGGAGATGCAGGGGCTGTTGGGCCCCTGGGCAGGATGTAGTGTGGTGGGGCTGGGCTTTCAAAATGGCATCATGCTGTAGCTACCTGGGACTCTGGGAGTGTGTGGGACTCAGCACAAACTCCGTCTCTGGAGCAATGCCATTGCATAGACTCTAAGCAGCTATACTAGTGTCAGGGCTCACTAGAGCTGAATGGCTCTCTGTGGCTGGGATTGCTGGAGTCTGCAGTAGGAATATGGACCTTTTGGGATCTCTCACTTACCCTTTGCCCACACTAGGGAGCTTCTCCTTGCTTGCAGCTGATCTCAGCCAGGCCAGCTGCCTTGTTTCCCTCTCCTTGTGTGCCCTAGATGTTCCTTGTCACTTTCCTGCTGAATTTCGGGGTTCTCTCTTAGATGCTTTATTTGGCATATGATTATCTCCTCAGTGTTTATGAACGTGAGTGCCAGGTGCCTTTAGTCCTCTTCTTACACTTTCAGTTCATCAATAAATTATTCAATCTGTGTAATGGAAATTTTGTATGAATTGTCAGAAGGATAACTGGGTTTAGAATAAAAATTAGATTTAGAGTTAGGTCCTACTCTCATTTTATATTGACTAAAATACATATGAATTAATAAATTCTTTCATTTTGCTTGATTCGCTTGGCTATGAAATTCTGTGATGTCTTAGCACAGCAAGTTACCACTTCACTGTTAGGGAGTACTTTCTCTCAGGGGCTCCTTTTTAAACTATAATTTAAAAGATAACAATGATACCTCTCTTCTTAATACTATGGCATTTCTGAAAATAGTTGTTTTAATAGCAATATTTGTTATTACCTGCCTAAAAATAATCAAACATAATGTCTTTTTAATTTTTATTCCAAAAGAAAATTTTCAAACAAATGACTAAGTGGATACACACAGATAATTATATACGCATGCATAAGCAAAAGCCTGAAGGGCTATCTAGAGAAAATATTGGTGGTGGTTATATGTAAATGGTAGGATTATGGAAATTTTAATTTTGTTTGTTGTATCTTTCCTTCTTTTCCAAATTTTATACAATGAGCATGCATTACTTTTTATAATCAGAAGTAAATTACAAGTATTCTAAAACAGATGTGTTTGGATTCTTACTTTCCTTTTACATGATCACTGTAAATATAAAAGTTCTTTGTGTATCTGGTTTCTCTGCACAGTGAATCCCAGCCATATTTTGAACAAAGCTCAACTAGAATTGGAGGAACTTACAAAAAGCTAGTTTATCGTGAATATACAAATGCTTCCTTCCAAATACGGACGGCAAGAGAAGAACACCTTGGAATTCTTGGTAAAATTCTATTCATAGCTTGTGGGGTTACAAACCATTTATATTATATGTATTCTGTGCACTCAAAACAGTATTCACCAACTCACAGTTATAGATATTTTAGATATAATCTTATAACCCTACAAAATCAATATATTGATTCACCCAATGATTTTAACTACATTCTTCTGTCCTTGTAAATCCAATGAGATGAATATTTTCATGTGTTCCAAAGTGACTTTATAAGACCCTGAATCATATAGACCTCTTGCAGTTGGACCCATTTCTGGGTTCATGGTGTAATCCTTTTAATTTCTCCCTGATAGAACCTTATCCACGTAACACAACCTGACAATTCCCTTTATGACTCTTGGTTTCTAGGCCCTGTCATTAAGGCAGAGGTGGGACAGATCATCAAGATCACTTTCTATAACAATGCTTCCTTGCCACTCAGCATGCAGCCTCATGGACTGCGTTACAACAAGAGCAATGAGGGCTCATTCTACAAAACACCTGGGGGAAGTAAGTAGCACTCATGTGAGCCACACTTTCATATTATGTCAGCAAGAAAATAAAACTCCTCCTAAAACTGTTGTGCAGCCTACCTGTCGTATTGTAACAGCTCTATGTGCTTTTTTGTGGCAGAGTTATTTTTTTAGTCCCTTTTCAACTGTCTCCAAGGTGCTATAAGGGGAGCAAGATATAGTCCTTGCTCTCAAAGATCTCATAGTCTAGATGAGGGTACTTATGGTCTTAGGTTTTATTTTATAAAGGTTTATTTCTTGCTAGGTACACCTCCACCCTCCGCACATGTAAATCCTGGCACAACATTTGTCTATACATGGGAAGTTCCAAAAGATGTAGGTCCTACCTCCACGGATCCCAGCTGCTTGACCTGGTTCTACTACTCTGCAGTAAATGGGACAAAAGATACTAACAGTGGTCTTGTAGGGCCTCTCCTCCTGTGCAGAAGTGGAAGTCTTGGAGAGGATGGCAAACAGGTGAGTCGTGAGGCCTATGTCTGGGCATGCTTGGTGAGAGACGCCACTGCAAAGGAATGGTGATGTTGCAGGGCCACAGGAATCATCAGCTTCAACTTCTGTGTGCTGGTGTCTCCCAATTCTATTCTTTCCTCAACTCCAGACCTGTATCTTCCTCAGCCCAATGAGCACCCACACCCTGGCATGTCCTACAGACATCTCAAAACTATTTTTTTTACTCTTAACTTCCTTCTGAACAGCCACTTGCTGCCCTTCCCTCCCCTGTCAGCCTCTTTTCCTCTATTCTGTCTCTTAGTTAATGGTATCACCAAACTTGGACTCCCATCAACAGCTCCTTCTTTCTCACCTGCGCATTAATCACTAAGTCTCCAATACCACTGCCTTATCTTAGGCACTGTCATCTCTTTCTGAATTCCTTTAACCTCCTAACTTTTGTCCTCATTCTCATCCTGCTTCAGTGTAGCTAGTCCCCCCTTGTACTGAAGAATTAGCTTCTTCTAATTGGCAAATTAGAAGTGCAGTATAGCAGAATTAGCTCTTTAGGCCCCAGGTAAGGAAGGCTATCTCACATCTCTGACTTTGCCCTCTTCGCTCCATCTCGAATGGCCTGTCCTCACTGTTTTACCTGCCAAAAAAGGGAGACATTTTTAAAACTCAGCCTGAGGGCCCCTTCCTTTGGACAATATCCCCTGACTAAAGTTAACTGAAGTTTACACAAGTTATCATAGTTTCTTGTGTATGTTTCTATTAGAGCATTTATCCGTGCAACTATTTTTACTGGCCTGTCTCTGCCACTAGACTCTAAGTTTCTAGAAAGCATGCAGAAGGTTTTTTAAAATTTTATGTAACAACTGCAGCCCACCTCTGGCATGTAGTAAGTGCTCAATAAATGCTTGATGAATGAGTTTCTTTTTTTCCTCAGTCACAAGTAAACTAATATCCTGGTTCTTTTTTTTGCATTTATATAAAAAATTCATATGCAGTAAAGCCTTATAAATCCATAAATATGTATATAATTGAATGTATAATTTATTCAAAACTGAGAATATATATTTATATTCATCTATATAATAAAAGTCATATTAATAGTACCATAATTATTATAGTGCATGTCATTTTGGTATTTTATATACAAATATGTGATATAAATTTAATTTATTCAAAACCCTAAAAATGCAGACTTTGTAGAATTAAAAACTCTTGATTTAACTTGCTTTCCACAGAGCATCCTATGTTAAGAGCCACTGTAAATATCTGTAATTAAATGGCTTAGTTTATGGAGTTTAGATATACTGATCTCTACAGTAAAAGCCTTATATGAAAAAATCCATAGAGATTTCTCTTAACTTCTTAGTTCTATTTAACATGATAATCCATTTGCTGGGATTCATGCCTTTCTGTGAAATGTCCACAGTCAGAAAAATCAATTGGTCACATTTTCCACAAGTATATAATCCCCTTGTGTGGAAAATCTTATATGCAGATCAACCATCTGACTAGGTTTTGAATATGGACCATCTATATGTCATGTCTATTCCTTTTTCCATTCTCATCCACAGAAAGGAGTAGACAGAGAGTTTTACCTGCTTGCGACAATATTTGATGAAAACAAAAGTCTTCTCTTGGATGAAAATATTAGAACATTTACTACACAGCCTGGAAATGTGGATAAAGAGGATCCAGACTTCCAAGAGTCTAACAAGATGTACTGTAAGGGAAAGTTTGTCTTACAAGATAGATGCATTAAACATGCATTTAATGTCATTTTGCCTAAAGAATTGCAAATTGAGAGGCTTACATTTTCCCCACGATGGTTGGCTAATACGTTTTATGTTTCCTTTAAATATAATTTCACAATAAGAATATTGTCTACTAGGGTGATTATCTTAAATTTAATTAACCAAATACTTACCAATATCTTTTTGGTACAATACATTGTTTTATCTATAGCTAAATGTGAAACAGAAAAGTCACGTATTTCTCTATTGCTAAGTTTGTAGAGTGGGTGAGGTGGGGTGTTTGTTGAGCTGGCTGGGTGGCTGGGTGGTTGTTGGTTTTGGAAGACTGTACAGTGAAGTGGGAAAAGGGTTAATCTACCGTCTGGAGACTTGGACTCTGGTCTTAACAGGTCCACTCATTGGCTGAATGACACTGGACAAGTAACTGCCTCTCTTGCCTCGGTTTCCTCAACTCTAAAAGGAAGGAGTTGACTGAGTTGACCCAGTGAAAGCGTCATGTAGTTCTGTTATTCTCTAATTCTATGTCATTTTAGCCTCCTATGAAGTGATTAAATAACAATGGAGGAGAGAAAAGTTGTAAATAATCACCTTGCTATTCTTACATGGATGAACGGCTTCATGATTAGTGCTTTGTTGAGATTCAAAAGATATCAAGTGCCAGTAAATTAAACACTCTTTTCTTTATCGCAAATGTCTTGCAGCCATAAATGGATACATGTATGGAAATCTGCCCAGACCAAAAATGTGCATGGGAGACAAAGTTTCATGGCACGTTATTAGTGTGGGATCAGAGAATGATATGCATGGGATATATTTTTCAGGAAATACCTTCACTTCCTTAGGAGCAAGGAAGGACACTGTAACTGTGTTTCCCCATAACTCTGAGACGCTTTTTATGACACCTGATTCTATAGGTGAGTAGTGGATGTTCTCATTTAGCCTGAAACACCAAAATATGCAGAAGCACTGTCTTTATATGCACTGAATATTCTGCACACACACAAAAAATGGAACTCACACAAATGGTTCTTGGGAAACTTTGTCCTGCTCCATTTAATTTATGGGAGCCTCAGTAACTCATTTTCCTGTACACACAAATCCCCTCAGCCTCTCCTAGTCCTCTTCCTGGGCCTCCAGGCTTTAAATCATCCCATGCTCTTCAAAAGGAATTAAGACGTTTTGAAACCGTTTAACTTGTTTTCATTCTGTTACCTTCTGCGTTTCTTACTCTTCTGTCCTATGTGTCCCAGGCCTTCCTCCTGCTTCGACATTACCCGACTCCCTCTGCCTTCCTCTCTCTATCCTTCTCCTCACTAGCTTTGCTCTCTAGGTAAATGTTTTAGCTCCAGTGAGGTTGATCCTTGCTGGCAACAGTTTTGAAAGAAGTCACCCCATATCAGAGAATTGTGTGGGGATCAGATGGAACCAGCTTTCCCTCTGAACTTAGTTTCCTTATTTGTAAAATAGGGATTGTAATAACTTACAATATACAAAACGGAATAGACAATAATCAAATGAGATAAATGTAGTATAGTGCCTGGCATATGTTAGATATTCCATAAATATTATCTCCTTCTTTATCCTGCAAATCTACCCTCATCCCCCGCCACCCAAAAAATTCATCTGTCTTGGTCCAAAACTACTGACACCAATGCAAAACTGTGCAATAAACCAGCTACTCTATAAATACCATGAACTGATATCTTGACTCATTGTGATGCCAAAGATTCATTTGACTACATTTTCTACATTTCAAATTTTTAAATTTTACTTTTCAAACAGAAGCTGTGATTCAAAACAATTGAAGAGGAAAAGAAAGCGATTTCTCCCACACTCTGTCTCTTCTCTTGCTGTTTGAGGTTGCACTCACGCTCACTCAGCGGCAAGTGATTGCCTGCCCCTGCCCAACTTCCTCCTCTCTTTCCGCTGTAGCTGCTTCCCTGGAGTTAAAAATTGCCTTCTCCCATTCTCTTTGCTAAGCGATATCAGCTATTTAAAGCATGTGGCAACATCTACGCTATGTGTCAAACGCTGTGCTAGAGCCTGTACAGGGACTATTTCATTCTAAACAAAATTTTTCCCCAAACCCTCTGAGTCTGGAGGTTTTGCTTCCTCATCAGTCTTCTTGAATCTTACCCTCCACAGAAAGTAGCAGAAACAACAGAAACATGTGTAGAGTTGCAAGAGAGTGTCAGTGCTGATGAAGGTAACATTAAGACATAGCATCAGAACGTGGTGGGCCTAAAATTACCAAAGTAAAAGAAAGAAAATTGGAATTCACGTGGAATGTACTGGTGTGAACCAGGCTGGAGTGTTTTTGTTGCAGTCATCATTGTGGATTTTTAACAAATTAGACTGATTCCCTTCAACTTCCTTTCACGACCTCCAAGGCTACCCACCACTCTGCTCCAAGCCACCGTCATCGCTCATTGATTATTTCAATAGCCTCACAAGGGTCCTCATTCTTCCACTCTTGCACACTCCAGTTTATTTTCAGCACAGCTGCTAGACATCCTTCATTGACTTACCATCCACCATGGCTTCCATTTCACTCAGCAAAAGCTATAGTCTACTCAGTGGCCCTGTGACCTGGCCCTCCACTCCATCCAGACACCAGGCCCTTTGGGTGGTCCTCAAACCCCCCAAACAGGCCCCTGGTTTTGGGACTTTGGCTCCTGTTTCCTCTGCCTGGATTGCCTTTCCTCCATGTCCACCTCACCCCTTATCAGTCTTTGGCCAAGTGTCACCCTTCCATCAAGGCCTACCCTGATGACCCCATAAAATATTGTTATTTGCTCCCCTGAGCCGCTCTCAACACTCATTCAGAATTCTCAGTCCTTCTCAGCCGCTCTACTTTTTTCTTTAACCCATAGCTCTTACCACCTTTCAACATACATGAAAATTACTTAATATGTTTACTGCCTATCTCCACAACGCCGTGCAATATAAACGCTGAGAGCAAGAATTTTTCACTGTTTTGTCCTATGATGTTTCCCAAGTGTCTAGAAATATGTCTGGCACAAAAAAGGCCTCAATATATTTGTTGAATTAATGAAAGAAGGAGTGAATGATCTGAGTATATCTCTTTTGGGGCTGTAGCGATGAATGACTTTTTACAGAGCAAAGACATCTGCATGCAAAGCTTTAAGCATTCCTTTCTTATTCACCCCTAGGAATTTTTGATGTGTTTTGTATGACATCAGAGCACTATCTAGGAGGCATGAGACATAAATACCAAGTGAATCAGTGTTCGAAGCCAAACCCTGATCGAACTCAACACGAGGAGGAGAAAACTATTTACATTGCAGCTGAGGAAATCGTATGGGATTATTCTCCTAGCAGAAAGTGGGAGAAAGAACTGCGCCAGTTACAAAGAAAGAAGTACGGTGATGGCTCTGGTTTCTGAATGGAAAGTGCTTGTTTGAGTCTTCCTCCCTTCCCTCTCGGTCTCGTGGGGCGTGGAGGGAATAGGATACAGCCAATGATAAATTAACTCAAAACTTGTGTGTTCGATGTGTGTGTGAGTGCGTGTGTGTGGCGTGTATTTATTTCTGTTTGGCATGGAGTGTGTGTGATGGGGATGTGGATGTGCTGTGTGTGTGTTTAGGATACTTTCAATTACAGATTGCTTCAGAATTTGTGTGTGTACATATTCAATCGCAAAGGGCTTAACTTAGGTCCAGGCTTTGTTTCGTCCTCTTCTTCTGCTTTCCTGTATTCTTCCTTCCTGTGTGTGTGTTACCATCTGATTTCACCACAGGAATAGCAACACAACTTCAGCTACGGTCAACATTTGGCATCAGTCAGATTGTTTTCTTCTTCATTTGTTTCTATCTCTATGTTTCTGGGAACTTCAAATTGAAGACATTGATTTTTCTCTTTTTGTAAAATTCTATTTATTTCTCTGGTTTTCTTTCTTACTGTTTTTTTTTTTTTTTGAGACAGAGTCTCACTCTATTGCCCGGGCTAGAGTGAGTGCCGTGGCGTCAGCTTAGCTCACAGCAACCTCAAACTCCTGGGCTCAAGCAATCCTTCTGCCTCAGCCTCCCAAGTAGCTGGGACTACAGGCATGCGCCACCATGCCCAGCTCATTTTTTTCTATATATATCTTTAGTTGGCCAATTAATTTCTTTCTTTCTATTTATAGTAGAGACGGGGTCTCACTCTTGCTCAGGCTGGTTTTGAACTCCT
>CAUYRT010056600.1:0-16770 GCA_963574885.1 Lepilemur ruficaudatus
AATTAGAGATGTTGAGCAATTTTTCATATGTTTGTTGGCCATAAGTCTATCTTCTTTTGAACAGTTTCTGCTCATGTCCTTTGCCACATTTTTAATGGTGCTGTTTGATTTTTTCTTGCTGATTTTCCTGAGTTCTAAATAACATTTCCTATGTCTTGTAATAATTTTGTTTCACAGATGGACATTAGCTCTCTTTCTTCATAATGCTCCACTTGTTTTGAGTTACTACTACATTCTTGCATATCCATGGACTTTTTTTCTTATTTGTTAAATTTTAAAGTGGCAGAGAAGATCATTTTATCTATATTCAAAGTTGTATAGGTCCTGATAGATATTGAAAAGGTAAAATTTTGTAGGACTAGATGAAGGAGGAAGAAGTTTCTTATTACTCTAGTTCTGTGTTGCCAGGCTAGAGAGAACCTGAGCAGGAAGTCCAACTGCTGAGCATTGTTTGGTGCTGTGGAAGCCTTAGATCAATAGAGTAATGTCCTCACCATTCAAGTGGAATGACTGTCCTCTCCAATAGGACTTCCAATTCATTCAATGAGCCACTGTACAAAGTGGCAGCCAAGTGTGTCTCCTTGGGATCTCTGTTCCTAGTAGGCTCCAGAACCTGACAGCCTTCCCACAGGCTCTAAATCATCCTGTCCCCAGACCCCATAACCTCCTCTCATCTCCAAGCCCTGACACAACAGGTTAGGATGTATATAACAGTTCTTCTAAAGGACCCTTCTAAATGCTCCAAAAGCAGGCTTTTTCTGTGCTTCTATGAATTCTAGGGTATTATATCATCTGAATGCCAATTTACTTTAAAATAACATAGTATTAATAACATGTATGGGTGGACATAAGTTAACTCTATTTGTAAACTAGGGGGTGGTTAGTTACCATTTGAAGTACTATGATCAAAATCCATACTTCAAGGTGGTTATTTAAGATACAAAGTTTTAATCAGGAATCAATATTTTTGGAGATGGTCTAGCACATAAATTCTCATTCTTAAAAACTATGACAGCAAAATTGCTATTTACTATAAAGACTATTACACAAATTTTGTTCAGCATATTACAGAGGCACAAATGTTTAGGTTACATATATTGCCTTTGCCTCACCTGAGTCAGAGCTTCAAGCATGTCCATTCCCCAGATGATGTGCACTGCGCCCATTAGGTGTGAATTTACTCATCCCCTCCTCCCCCTTCCCACCCACCCCACACCCCATGAATGTTATGACTATATGTGCACTTTAAGTGTTGATCAGTTAATACCAATATGATGGTAAGTACATGTGGTGCTTGTTTTTCCATTCGTGTGATACTTCACTTAGTAGAATGGGCTCCAGCTCTATCCAGGATAATACAAAAGGTGCTAGATAGCCACTGTCTTTTGTGGCTGAGTAGAACTCCATGGTATACATATACCACATTTTATTAATCCACTCATGTATTGATGCGCACTTGTGTTGTTTCCACATCTTTGCAATTGTGAATTGTGCTACTGTAAACATTCTAGTGCAGATGTCTTTTTTATAGAATGTCTTTTGTTCCTTTGGGTAGACGTCCAGTAATGGGATTGCTGGATCAAAGTAGTTCTACTTGTAGCTCTTTGAGGCATCTCCATATTACTTTCCACAGAGGTTGTACTGATTAGAAATAATGTGTAGGTCCCACGACGCTTTCATGAATAAAGGTTTGAATTATAAGCCTAGAAGCCTAACACCATGGGGCAGTGTTCCAAGCACTGCATATGTGCTGGGGTTGCAGCAGTGAAAAAGACAGATTCGCCTCCTGCCTTCTTGACTTTATAGAGTCTAGTAGGTGAAGCAAACAAGTGCATTATCATGCAGTAAGTGCTCCCAAGAAAAAAAAATACATGATATTATAGGATGTCATAGATAAAGGGACACCCAAATCCAACTGGGCCAGGGAAGGATAATTAGCCAGAAAGCTTTGCCTGAAAGGATGAGACTTAAAGGATGAGCTGAGACCTGAAAAATGAGTCAGAATTATCTAGTCAAAGAGACTAGATAGGACTGTATGTGTGTACTTGGGAGAAAGCTAGTGGCAGTATTAGTGCTTTGCACATATTAAATGCTTAGCAAATATGTGTCAGGTAAATATGAGAAGACTTGGATCCAGGAATGAGAACTAGAAGTTTAATGTCACTAGCAGATAATGCTAAGATAGATGTGGTGTTATGAGAGGTACGGAAGAACCAGCACATGTCTCCCAAGCACCCAAGAGTTTCTGACACATGGTATCACTCAGCAACACTTGTTGAAAGAATGAACATACAAAGACTTAAAGTCCATGATAAGGAGGCCAAACTTTATCCTAAGAGCAATGCAAAGTTACTAAAATGTTTCCTCATGGGAATTATAGAATCAAGTTTCCATTTTAGATCATTCAGACGGAAGAGCAGAGAACTATTCAAGGCAAGATTATGGCAGAGAGGTTTCTTTGGAGGTTGTTAAAGGGATCAAGGAGACAGCCAATGGTGACCCAATAAGGAGCAGCAGAGAGAAAGTAGGAAAGAGGACAGGTTTGATAGATTTGGAGGATACAGAGTCACCAGGACTTAGAGTTTTATTGCATGAGAAGGAAAGAGAGAAGCCAAGGATAATATCAACATTTTATGATTTGTGCAACTGAACAGATGGTCTTCACATTCAGAGATAGGGAACTTAAGAGGGTAAACATTTTGGGGCCAGGGTATAGAAATTAATATACATTGGGGCTTGTTGACTCTGGGGTGTCTGTGAAGCACCTCAGTGAAGAGTATAGCTAGTCAGAAGATATACAGATCTAAAGTTCAGTAGAGATTTGTACTCAGATGAAGATTTCAGAATCATCTTCATAGGTGTGGTGATGAGGAGGAAAAGAAGAATAAGCAGAGAATTTCAGAAATAGGCAGCGAAAACAATAAAAGGAGAAGCCAGAGAGAAAGGAGGAAAACCAGGAGATTGTAGCACCCTGGAGGCCAAGGAAAAGAGTATATAACATAGAAGGATGTGGGCCCCTGTTGCCAGGCCAAGTGATATAAAGACTGACAGGTGTCCATTTAATTTATTAAGTAGGAGTCATTGCTGATGTGATCATGGTGAAACTCAGTTTGGTGTGAGTAGAGGACTATATGGGAGGTGATGACGAGGAGGTGGTGAAAACTGACAATCCTTTCAAGAATTCTGACTGTAAAGATAAGGGGAAACGTCAGGTTTCCTTCAATTTCCAGGTGTTCTCATTAAACTAGCTGAAAGAATTCCTGCAATATATATTTAAGGAAATATGTATATCTGCCTACTAACAAGGCTCAAGAGGCAGTATTAGTCTTCATCACCTTGAGGTACAAAGTCATTTTTGTAAATGTTCATATTGATACCACTTTGAAACTCCAACCAATGAATCATAGGATGTCCTTTCTTCTTCTAGGTTTCCTTTCTCAGATACCCCCAAGGACACCCAATCGAAATAGTTCAGGCACAGCCTTACTTTCACAAAGTCTGGTCAGTCCGCCAAGTTGGTATTGTTACCATAGGGTGTGCATTCTGAAAATAAGCAGTCTAACTGTCTGGTGCTGTACCATGTCACCCTCAACAGTTGATCCTGGAAACTGAGATAAGGGAAACTCCATAGATTCTATTTTTCATCTTTGTTGGGACAGAAGGGCTCTTAATGACTATCCATGCCAATTCACATGCACACACACAGAGCTATTTTCCCCCAAACACACCCACAGTACACCCAGAAGCTTTGTTAAGCCATATACTGCATCCCATTAAAATTACCTACAAGTGTTGGCATGGTCTTCTAACTCCCTTAACTCTTTGGTAATTATAGTTTAGAGCAAACTAAACTATAGTCTCCATTGCCGTTGCAGACTGCTGACATTTATAGCAATGTTTCTGACACTGTCAAGTATAAAGAAATCATGGGACTCCAAAGCTTTGGATAAGAACTTGAATCTTTCTTTAGATTGTCTTAGAAAAGGAAGAGATGTCCTACAGTGCATCAGTCAGAATGCTACTTACAAAACCCCAGAATACTACATTTTCTCCATTTTGATGGTATTGAAAGATATGTTATATTTTTTGTTGTAGAAAATTCACCTACCATCCAAGTATATCAATTACATTGATTAAGTTAATCAGAAAGTCTCTCTCCTATTATTCAAAAACTTCCTAAAAAATAATAACCAAGTCTCTGAATCTCATACTGCTGAATATAGTGGGCATAGTTGGCAACCAATAAATATGTAGATCCTTCTGGACGGTAACCCAGGGTATACAAGTAATTACCCCATGACCAGAGAAATCAAGTTCAATCAGATTTTTAAAAACTCAGAGGACTGTCCAAATAAAATAAAATACAACTTTAATGTCTCAAGGCCCTCAAATGTGTACGTTCTTTGATACAGCACTTACATTTCTGAAAACTTAGTCTAATGAAATTATTAGGAATATGCACAAAGATGCGTGCATTTGCTGCTTGCCGTACATTGGGAGTATTAGAAAATAGCTAGAATACTGACACTGTGAATGTTCGAGATGGCAGGAATATGCTATTAAAATTACAGGCATTATCTTACTCATTTCTCACAATGATCCCATGTGGCATTTACTATAAATACTACTATTTATAGATGAAGAAATGGAAGCTCATAGAAACTCAGTAACTTAATCAAGGACATTCAGCTAGTGAATGCCATATCCAGGAATTAAATCTAGGACTAATTTTAAAAATTTATTCTTATTCACTAGAAGATTAACAGAAGATTCACAGTTCTCTAATTGTTAAATAAATCATATACTTATACACCTGAATAACTAAATCATATACTTTTACTTGAATACTATGCATATATTAAATAATACATTATCAAAATCTGTATTTTGACATGAAAAGATATCTATAACATAGTGTTAGTTTAATCTATAGTGCATAGATTACAAAACAACATGTACAATATGGTCTCATTTTTCTAAATGAACCAGTATCTATCTACCTTTCAGTCTATCTACCTATCTATCTTTTTACCTACCTACTCATCTTGAAAGTGTACACCCTGAGGTGTTAATAATGACTATTGCTAAATGGGTAAACCTACGGATTTTTATATTTTCTCAATTTTCCATGTCAGTATTTTCTAGCCATGCTTTGTAATAAGCACACATAGCTTTTCAAGTAGAGAAAATATAATAAAAGGAAAACTTCAAATTTAATATGAAGTAAAAATTTCTTGACAATAAGACTTGAGTATTGTTCACCCCACCCCACCCCCCCCATCTCCAGCAGAGTGCCATGCTCTAGGAATAGTGGTCTGGAGGGTGAGCAGGTGGGGCCAGAGAGGAGCCCATGGTAAAGGGGACGAAGCAGAGCTGACAATGAATGGAGCAAATGGAACATCAAGGATCTGCGCACTAATATCAGTAACTTCAGTTGGATTTTTTTTTTTAACATTTTTATTTTGACTTAATTTCAGACTTGTAGAAATGTCGTAGGAAAAGTACAAATAACTTCCAGATACGCTTTACCCAGATTCGCTACTTGTTAACACTTTACTACATTTTCTTCCCACTGTGTTTCAAGGGGATTCAGACACAGAGGTAGAATGAATCTTTATCAAAGTATTTTGTGTTCTAAATTCTCCTAAAAACGTTCCCCTGTGCAAGAACTCCCCTGGCAGGCACTTTCCTCTTGCCAAAGAAATTAGAGACTCCCTTCCCCTCTTTGCCCCGCCTTTTCCCTTTGCCAAGAACAGGAAGAAGTTGTTTGCTCGGGGATGCTGCCAAGACAGACTGTGAGGAAGGAAGAACGTTGCCTGAGCAGAAGCTGTGTATTCTCAGGAGACGGGACCCCTGCCCAC
The DNA here is from genome assembly GCA_963574885.1 of Lepilemur ruficaudatus. Lineage (NCBI taxonomy): Eukaryota > Metazoa > Chordata > Mammalia > Primates > Lepilemuridae > Lepilemur > Lepilemur ruficaudatus. The sequence continues at coordinate 5,862 of CAUYRT010056600.1, forward strand.
CACACCAATCTCAGGCCCCTAGAAAGACCCCCATCTGTACCAGCCCAGCCTGCTGGGGAGAGAGCAGGTAAGTCTGTGTCTGTCCTCTCTGTGCATATTGTTGGCTCTTCCCCAATGCCAAGACCTTGATGGACACCTATCCAGCCTGTCCCGAACTCTTGACATTTTGAGGACTGAGGCTTCTGACAACTGAAGTCAGTATGGCCCAGACTGCAGACTAAGGTCCTTGGGATCAAGAGTCATTTCAAGGCTAAGGGTTCTCAAAATATAGGAGAGGATTTACTTATTAGACAGAGTTTAGGATGCCACAAATGGGGATAGGGCTGAGGTCTAGGGTAAGAGACAAGTGAAGGAGAGGCAGCTAGCCAAGTTCAGAGGCTCCAGTCAGCACAGGATCCTATCCGCATGCTGAGCCCATGCTATCTCCTCCTTATACCTGTCAATGGCATGCCTGTCTTCTAAGCATCCCACGGGTGCTCTGAGTTAGAGTCTGGGATGTGTCCTGGTGAAAGCATCCTTGTCCCCAGATTCTGATGCTGTTGTGCTCTAATGCCCACAGGCCCCTGAATCTCCTTCATCATGAACTGGCACATGATAATCTCTGGGCTTATCGTAGTGATGCTTAAAGTTGTCGGAATGACCTTATTTCTGCTGTATTGTGAGTATTTGGACAATCTCTCACCCAACCTCTGTATCATCTTGCTCTTTGACTCTTCTCTCAGAATGCAAGGTTAAGTGTAAAGGTTAAGTGCCCGAATCTGTCCACCTGAGGGCAACAGACCCAGCCCAAGGGCAATTGACAATGCCCTTCTCACTCCCCAACACACACAATGGGCCAGGTTCCTTTGTCCACCCCCAAGATACAGAACTGACCAGTGTCTGATGGTTAGAACCCCACACAAAGCTTTTGTTACTGGATTATTTGTTGGGTAATCTGAGCTAAAGTACTTGGCAGTGATTATTATTATTGCTAAAATTTGAAAATACAGCTCCAGTTCATAAGGTAACAGGATTTAACTGAGGGAGAAATTTCTCTTTATGTACATATAAATCAATTCATCCAAATGCTAAGTAAAAGAAACCTCACATCAAAGGATTTTATAGCAATTCAGCAAGTAGAATCTTCTCCTGCCGCAGAAGCCACTGGAGAAAACAAATGAGGAAGGAAACGTGACTAGGAGGCAGTTGGGTAAGAGGTGTCTTCCTCATGGCCCAATATGAAGGCGCAATTTCTATCACTTGAGAGAGCAAGAAGGAAATATGAATATGAGTAAGTTAACATATTCACACACAAAAAACCCCACATACACATCCACTGACTGGGTCAGAGAGTTCAGCGTTTCCCTCGCAGCCCCTGTGCTGATGCTTATCTGTTATATTCATTGTGCAGCCATGTTTGGGGCTGAGCCAACAGCTGATTTTCTTTGCAGTCCCACAGATTTTTGGAAAAAGTAATGATGGCTTCATCCCCACAGGGAGCTACAGAACAGGTAATGTGCATGGTGGTAAGCTCCTGTCCACCACCCAGCTTCTCCCGCACAGAGCTCTTAGAGACCTTCCCCATGGCCTCCCTTACCAAGAAATTCTTTTTCACAAAGGGGCCCTAAAAATCTCCTAATTAATTCCCTTCCTTTTATAGATGGGGAAACCAGTATCAGACTGAGGGAAATTTCTGATTCTCAGTTTACCTCCTGGGTGTGAAAGTAACTTACTTGTAATCATTGTAATGTAATGTGAATGTGCTTTATAGACTCTGAAGTGGTATATACATATAAGGAATTATTATAGTACACCTATATACCACCAAAAGAAAAAAGATCATATTAAGCACCATTTTGTATGCCTAGTACTGTGCTGGACCAACCATAGAAAAAGAACAAAAACAGGAGCTATTGATCAACCATCATCTATAAGCACAAGGTCCATGCCAGAAGCTGTGGAGGATGAAGAGATGAGTGAGGCATGGCTCTTCCTCTTGAAGCCTTTCTTGAGACCTCCCTCTCACTTCCTCTTAACATATTACTGTTGACATCTATAGGAGACAGACCATTTCTCATTTATCTTTGTGTCAACTGAGGCACCTGGCACAGTGATCTGTATAGAGAATATACTCATAAAATATTTATCAGGATCTTTCAGTTATAATCTGAAATTATTAATAGTTTCTGATGAAAACCAGGCTATTTTATATATGTGTGTATATATAATGTTACTCAAGAAGTCTATGAACTGTAAGCTGAAATAAGAAGTGAATGCTAACTTATCTATTTTATTCTTATGAAAACCAGTGAATTAGCATTTACCTTTTATTTCAGTTCCCAGTTCACAGACTGCAAAATAATAATAATAATAATGCCCCAATCTGAAAGCATAATTCCTATCACTTAAGAGAGCACAAAAGAAATATGAATATGACTAAATGAACATATTCACAAAAAAAAAAAAATATGCATCTCCAATGACTGTGTCAGAGAGTTCAATATTTACCATTAATAGTCTATGAACTGGTGACTGAAATAAAAAGTGAATGCGAACTTGCTCATTTTATTAATAGAATTGTAAGTAACTAATCTGGTGTCAGGGTAAAATAAAGTGGTCTTCAACCACAAGGGACAAATAAGTGGGACTGCAGAAAAGAGGTTTGACCAGCCTCTGAAGCCCCTGCAGCTGCTTGCTTAGACAGCCAGTGTTCCCAGGAAAATGAAGTCCCTATTTGTAATTAAAGAAATGAATGGATCCATCTCTGCTTATAGGAAATCTCTGGAACGTTCACCTGCTCCCTCATCTGCCAGTGCCCCCTTGGTCTCGAAACTTGTTCCTATTAGCCTCAACCCTTAGAGCTGATACAGTGCTGATGAGAGAAAAGTTCAAGAGCTTCTCAGGATTATGGGTTTTCATAAACGCTTTGGGGCACCAGATAAAAGGGGAAAAGCAAGATGATGTGTGGAGCCTGGGGTGGAAATGCTCCCAACAGCTCTTCTGGGATAACACCGTCAAAGGTACATGCAAGAAAGGAGTGAGAGACTTCCCCTCTGATACTAAATTCCTCCACTACTTTCCTTTCTCCGATTCTTTTTCTCAGCATTTCACACCTATTGCCACACCAAAAAAGGAAGACATGAAATAGGACTTCGGGTATTGAGCATGACAAATAATGGTAGTAGTTTGATGGATGGTTCAAAGGAAGAAAATATCCAAAAATTTCTAGCTCAGAGTGACCAAGAGTCCCCTGTCATCTCCACAATTCAGAGACAAATAGTCACAGCCCAAACTCTGATGTTTTTGTGTTGTATTCTTTGTATTGTAACCTTCGGGTTTCCTTTTCATTTCAGTCTCACAGATTTTTGGGAGCCTTTCCCCAAGTCCCAACAGCTTCATTCCCACAAGCAGCTATGGAACAGGTATAGTTATAACCTCCTCTCCATCCCCTGGGTTCTTAGGTGCTGAATTCCTAGGGACTTTTCCTTCCCACTGCCTCTTTTATGAACTTCTTTGCTCATAGGGGCCATCAAGACTTTCCAGTTTATTCCCTTCATATTATCCACAGGGAAACACATTAGACTGGGTGGAATTTCTTCCCAGATTGAGGAAGATTTGTGACAATATAATCGTTATAAAGAAACCCCCCATGGTCCACTATTTTGTGACTCATTTCCAGGGTTCACATCCCAAATCACTAATCTCATACTCTCTTTTCTTGGCTCTCTTCAGTCTGCCCAAAAGAGTGGGATTTTTATCAAGGAAGATGTTTTTTCTTATCCACTTCTGAATCGTCTTGGAACAAAAGCAAGGACTTTTGTGAAAGGCAAGATGCCACTTTGGCAATTGTCAACACTCTAGAGAAACTGGTAAGAGCATTGGAATGGTGCAGTCAAGCAGCCCACCCTACCCAGCCTCAGAAGGGGGGATGCTGGGGCAATTTGGTGGAGCAAGGGTGGGGTGGGTGAGGAAGGGAGAGGTGGCTGGCTGTTGGGAAAGTCTTCTCAGGAGCAGTGGAGCGTGTTCTTCAGATGCATCTGAGCTACAGAAATCCATACTCTGTGGCCTTTCCCATAAGGCACAACAGTGAGCTGGTACCCTGGGGATGGGCCAAGACATTTAAAGTGCAGGGAATGACCAAATGAGCTCATGTGTATAAAAATTGTTTAAAAACTACAGCATACTTCATAGGGGTGAGATGTCAATATATCATCCCAGTCTGCATAGTAAATAAAGATGATGCGAATTGACAAAATCAGTAATATGCAAAACAAAGGTCATAGAACTGAGTTTGCAGTGTATGATCATGATAATGAAAACAGATAACACTATGCAAAGAGCTTTATTGTATTATCTCATTAACCTCATGACAACTCAAGGATGAGTTATTATTTATATTTTATAAATGAGGAAACAAGGGCACAGAAAAGTAGTTTGATCAAAGTCATACACCTAAATGACAACGTGGAATTGAATTCTGATCTCTCTGACTTTAAAACCCATACAAATCAATTTTAGACCTAATGTATTTTAGTCTATAAATGCCTCTCTTTTAAATTCTAAGCATTTGCTGAGTGCCAGGCACTGTGCTACACACACTATTCTTGTTTCTTTCCCCTCAATCCATTCACCACTCCTCCAAAAAGTCCTCCTATGATTGAGAAGATTTTGTAAGAGGGTCTTTTTCTCTGTATCTGGGCAATAGATGACCAACAAGGGGCAGGGATCAGAATGTTGCAGACCTAGGGCCAAGTTCCCAGGTGGGAAGGGAAAATGCCTTCAAATAGAAAACTAGGAAAAAGACGGTGGGAGAAAGGAGGAAAGGAGGGAAGAAGAAGGGAAGATGCGGGACAGAGTAAGAAGTTGATGAGCTCTTTTCCTCTACACAGCCCTTAAGTTTTGGTACATCCCAAGTTCCATCCATGGCATTCTCCACCACTTATACTCCATGCTAATCCCAGAAAAAGCTTGTCACACCAATGGTTTGCACACAACTCTCAAATCTGCATCTCCAGCTCAGCCTTCTCCACACTAGACACTATATCAAATTTTACTTTGATGTTTCAAAAGTCCCACAAACTTGGTATGTTCAAAGCTGAGCCAATTATACTGGACCCCAACTGCTCCTCCTCTTATGTCCCAAATACTAGTGAGTAGTCATATCACCCAAGATTGAATGCTGGGAGTTTTCTGGGACTTTACCTTCTCTCTTTCTCCCAAACTAGTTGCTAACCAAGTCCTTTCCTCTCTATCCCCACAATATATTGTTCAGTTCTCACTTGGATTTCTTCAGAATTCTTTTAATTCATCTCCTTGCCTCCAGCGTTGCTCTCTTCTTACCTATCCTTCTCAGAACTGACATCATAATGTCTCTAAGGCTCTAAATTTTCTGTGCCATTTTCTAAATTAAAACGGTTACAGTTCAGTTTTCCTAGCATTATGTATCAGGCTTTGTAGAGCCCAATTCTTTCCTTCCCTCCAGCCTTGTCTCTCAACCCACCTCCTTCCACCTCTGCACCAGCCATGCTGAGCATCCTGTGGTTCCTCAGGTGCCACAGGCTGCTTCCCAGTCTGCCTGCAATCTGATGCTCTCCCTGCCAGGAAGTCCACATCCTCCCCTACCATTGGTCTGACAAACTGTTAGCTGTCTCCCCAAATTCCTCTCAAGTATCACTTCATCTATAGTCTTCCTAGAAAAACTTCAAATTCATGTAGAATGATCACTTCCTCCTTTCTGCCTGTACCACATCTAGTAGGTATTTCCTAGCACTACACCCGTGATACCTCACTACGCTGGTTAATTCATCTGTCTTCTCTTATTAAACCTGTGGTTTGCCAGCATGATGAATCAACGAATTTTTAAAAACAGTGATGAAATCCATGCACCTCTTTCCAGAAACATTACATAAGCATGATATTTAGAATAAAATTCCAATGGCTTCACAGATCCCCTTGGAAACCATCCATGGCTTCCAGCATAACAGTTAAGGATTAAGGACCCTTGCTTTAGACCATGGGTCAGTAAATATTTTCTCAAAGGGCCAGATAATATATGCATGTGTTAAGTTTTTCAGGTCACAGGTCTCTGTCACAACTACTCAACTCTGCTACAGCTCAAAAGCAGCCATAGACAATATGTAAACACATGGACCTGGGAGCATTCCAATAAAACTTTATTTACAAAAACAGGCCGCATTATGGATTTGGCTCACTGGCTGGAGTTTGCCAACCCCTGCTTTAAGTCATAATTTATTTGAGGAGAAATATATTTGGTTCCATATTCCCAGCCGAGTACAATGCCTGGCACATAATAGACACCCCCAAAAATGTTGGGCAAATGAGTAAATTCAGTAATTAATACAAAAAATTTAATGAAATGAGATATTCAGAAAAATAAAACATTAAGAAAGGAGGAAGTAAGGAAATAGCTTTGGGGGTAGAGAGGATACTTGGATACCCACTGATTATGGGAGGTATGTGATGAGTACAGGAAAGACTTCTGGCTTGGGTGATATTTGTGATTCATCAATTGAATACAGAAATGAAGATGTCTTGGACTAGTGTCAACTTAGTAAATATTCATTAAGCACTTGATTATTTCTCCTTGAATTACCTGCTTTAGCAACACACTTTTAGATCTCCCTGTTTTCCTTTGCTAAATACTCAAGGAATATAAACACATTTTGTTATCACTTGATTCAACCTTATTTGGAATATAAAACCTCAGGCAATGAAAACAACCCTATGCTGAGAGGCACGGTACATGTTTGGGGTTGTACACCATCACCTCCCCATCATTCTCACAGAGTGGTCCCTAGAAAGAGCCTCAGCATCACCGGGGCATTTGTTAGGAAGGCAAATTCTTGGTTCCTGACAGCAGACCTGCAGAACCAGAGCCACAGTGTGTTTTTTAACAAGACTCAGGTGATAAGGATGCCCTGCAAAGCTTGACAACCACTCCCCGGGGCTGGTGGTGTGTGCCAGCCATAGCCAGTCCCAGAGTCCCCTACCAGCCTTTTTTGTTCCCAGAACCAGATATAATCATGGGTCCATTGGTTCAAGGGAGGCATCAGTACAGAACTTGCTATTGAACTGGCTTTTTTTTTAATTTCTAGAAATTTCTCCAAAACATAACAAGTGCTGAAAAGTATTTTATTGGCTTAATATATCAGCATGCAGAGAAGAGGTGGCGTTGGATCAACAACTCTGCATTCAATGGCAAGTATGTGGATGTCTCACACTTTTCTGGGGATCTTAGTTTGCCTCAAGACAATAAACATGGGATTTGTGTGTCCCTTCTGTAATGGCTTAAAGGCTGGGACTTAACTCTGTTCTGCTCTTCACCTTTCTTCCAACCTACCTATTCCCTGAGACACATTCTTATATACTTTTTATTATGGAAAATATCAAACATTCATAAAGAGAGAGAAGAGTATTCATGTAACAAATTTTGTTCTAATCAAAATCCTAACAAATCCACATACATAGTTCGTACATTGTTTGATGTATCTCATAAGTCTCTTTTAACCCACAGGTCACATTTTATTATTATTACCTACAAGTTTCACCAGATACGGTTTCTCTATCTAAAGAAAGGTTATTATTAAAAAAAAAAAAACTTGTCTATGCCTTAAAGCTATGAACTTTAAACTCCCAAGAGCTATCTCCTATGAATCATTCCACAGAGATAAGTGTTGGTGGAGAACATAATATTCCTAGTGTTCATATTAAAATGTTGATTCAGACAGAGAGCAAGTCAGTTCCCCAGTCTGTAACTGGGCTTCCCCACAGAGGGAAGGAAATTTATATTTATTCAGTGTCTAGTAAATGCCAGGCACTAAGCTAAGCACTTTGTACATGTTGTTTCTTGTAGTATTCACCGTGATGCTATAGGAAAAGCTTTTATTACTCCCCGTTTAGCACACAGTTGACCTGAGGACAAGAAAAGTTTAAAAATATGTTGAATATCATAAGGCTAGGAAGTGGTAGAGCCACAGTTTGATCCTACATCAGAACAAGAGGTGGAGAGCCAATAGATACCTCCACCAGGTGTTCCTGAAGTGGTCTGGGCTCCAAGAAAGAACGAGCAATGTCCTTTCCCCTTCTTTTGGTCCTCCTGCAGTGAACATGCATACAGCACTAAACATTACTTCTGGGATAAGAAGGGACAGTTCATGATATGCTTCTGACCAAACACAAGAGCGAATTAGTCAGAGACTGTGAATCCATACAAGCTCACAGGAGAGTTGACAGGAAAGGGTAGATTTAGAACTGGATTTGGGGACTGGATTTAGGAGAGGGGTTCTGAGTTGGAAAGGAGGTTGCTCCAGAGGAGACATGTGTGGGTCCAGTCAGCCTGCTGTCTGGACCCCTCCAAGCACAACGCCTGGCAGACTCTCATTCTGGAATCAGGAAGAGGTGGAGCTGAAATGATGGGCTTTAACCACGCTTTCTTTTCTCATTTAGTGTTACCAATTGGAATCAGAATTTCAACTGTGTGACCATTGGCCTAACAAAGACATTTGATGCTGCATTATGCGATACCAGCTACCGCAGTATCTGCGAGAAGAATGCCAAATGAGTCCTGTTCTCTGTGACAAGAACAAATACACTTATGGAAACAACAAAAGAGAATATTTATAATTGCAAATGGTTCAAGAAATACAGAACGTCAAATTATTTTGTCAGTCAGCCACGGGTTACTAGCAGATCGAGGCAAACTCTCCATTCCGAGCCAGCAATTCCCCAAGGCCACGTTCTCTGTGAGAGTCGCACCTGCAACTGTTTTTGGTCATCTGGTTAATGATTCTTTTATCTATCTGTTCCCTAGTAGAGGCCCTTGCCTGTTTGGGAAAATGAGCTTCTGTATTCTGCTTTGGGGGACTGGATGCTAGCTGTCTCCAGGATACATGGTCAGTTTTATGGAGACAACTCAGTTGGAACAGAGATGAGGTCTGATTCTATACAACTGAGCATTTCTGACTGATCAACAGGGTTTAGCCTGTGGACAGAGTCTGTTTCATTTTTATCCTTTTATCCTCAGAGCACATGACCACACTTCCATGGAGAAACTGCAGATTGAGCAAGTGTGAACATTATTTAGAAAGTATCATGACGGAAGACGGATAAACTCAGCTTCTATGACCTCATCTCTGTTCCTTAGAGAATCCCCGTCCACCTCTCACCTCACATTTGGGAAAGCAGATGTCTTCCTACATCTGAGTTGAGGCCAGGCCTTGGGAAGGGGCCAAGTGTGGAGCAGAGAGAGCATCATTTATGGAAAGGGAGAGAGTCTGGGCAGGACAGGAATTTGCTCAGAGATGCTTTTGAAGAAAACCAGATAGCCAAGGGGACCAAAAAAACTAGGTATCTGTTCTTCAGCAAAGCCCTGAAGAGACACCAAACTAAACATTTTCTTGTCCTATTCTGACACTCTATCATTGCATATAAAACAACTTTGTAACAAAAATTTGCAAAGAAAGTTGAATAACCAGACTCCCTTTGCTCTGCACCTTTTGAGTACATGACCATATTTGTTGAGTACATTACAAAAATTTTGGATAGTCTTTTGGGCTCCAATGGTCACAATATATTCCTCCCTTCAGTTCTAGAGAGACCCTGCTATCAGGTGTAGCTATGGACCCCAAGAAGCCTTGGTCTCATTGGTACCACAGTGACCCAGGAATGGTCCAGTTGACCAAGGAGTAGAACAAGGGGAGGATGTTCAAGAACGCATTGAGTGGAGGCAAGGAGTAGGCATACAGTAGAAAAGGAACACCAGGGACAAATGGAAATCATAGGAGAGAAGAGACAGGGAGTTCATTTAGCCACAGTGAAGAAAGGCAAGAAAGAGGCAGGAAAGTCTTGGAGCACACTGGCTGCTTTCTACATATACAAGACATCAGCCACATACCCTCCTCGGTACATAAGAAAGAGAAAAGAGATGTCTTGTATGTTTTGAGTAACAATAATTAAACCATAAGAGAAGACCATGTAAAACTAATGGAAATCATATTCACCTAAGTGCTTACCCTTTTTGTCTAATAGAAACGTATCACAGTAATGATTGTATATAACATATGTCTATCAAACTAAATTGTTATAAATTTTATTTTTATTGCAACACTAAGTTCTGTTTCTAAATTCCTAGTTTTCATAATTTTTTATTCTTTTGCATGGCTACTTACAATTTTTAAAAATGAGATAATACATTAGGCATTAGAACTTACTTGAAGGAGGTTACCAGAAATAATTTCTGTTTGGGGTGGGGTGGAAATTGGAATTATATTAGTACTCAGTGGAGACACAAGTTCTCTGATGGTGTTAGCAAAGGACAAGTGCCACAGTTGAGCAGAGAAGAAAGGTTGAGTCCATGGTGGAGAAAAAAATCAATAGAACTCTAACCAAAGTTAAGACCCAGAACTCACACAGTAGAAAAAAATCATAATCCTTCTGTTTTGAGAAGAAGAAATTGTAGTTGCCTCACTTCCTGTTTTATGACAGAATAGTTGCTGGCTTTTAAGGTCAGGAAATCTAGAAATCTATTAATTTCCCTAGTAGACAGCTCAAATCTCCCCCAAGATGAGGAGGTAGTTCTGTGCACGTTCTAAAAGCAGCCCAGTGGACTGGTGTAAGGGTGGGGAGTATTAGGAAATATGTGGACTTTGGTTTAAGTCCATTACTGAGGAGAGGGTGCTGGATCCTTAGAATAGATAAACATATCATTCATTAGATATACGTGCTGGGCACTGTGGAGGGGTGGGACATGCTTGAAAAGTAGTAGAGGAGTGGAATTAGGGGTCTCAATGGGGGAAGGAATTCCTCTAAAACTGATTTATGTGATTAACTGTACATCTTGGTAAATTCACTAAAAATCATTTAATTGTACACTTAAAATGGAGTAAAGGCATGATATGTAAAGTATACCTCA
>CAUYRT010056601.1:0-12031 GCA_963574885.1 Lepilemur ruficaudatus
TTTTTTTTTTTTTGAGATAGGGTCTTAACAAACAAACAAAAAGATGGGGAAATTGCCAACCCCTGCTTTAAAAAGCTAAGTAAGTTACATTATGTTCATACGGAGAAAGTATTATGCAACCGACAGAAAAAATGCTTACAAGTAATTTTTAATGCCGTGGGAAACTATTCATGACATAATACAAAGTTAAAAAAAAAAACAGGAAATAATTTGATCTACGGATTGATACCTCACTTCTCAGGGCCTTTTGTCCTTGGCTCTCCTTCTGACTGAAACATTTGTCTCCCGGAAAGTCATGTAACTGGCTTCTTCATATCCTTTAGTGCGCCCTGCGCAAATGTCCCTGCCACAGAGAAACTGTTTCGGTTAGCTTCTGCAGTGTAACAAATCGGCCCCAAACTTTGTGGCTTAAACAGTAACCATTTGTTTAGCTCACGGTTCTGGGGGTTGGCAGTCTGGGCTGAACTCAGCTGGGCCTTCTCATCTTGGCTGGGTTTCCTCACGCCTCTGTGGTCTGCGGGGGGTCAGGGGGGCAGCTTTGCTGATCTTGGCTCCACATGTGGGACAATCAGGCTGGCTTGGCTCGCATCCACGTGGTCGCTCCCCCTGTAGCAGGCTCACCTGGGCTTGTTTTCACAGTGGCTGGACAGGGTTTTGAGACAGAGCAGAATCTTGAAATGCCTCTTGAGAATCAGAACTATCACAATGTCACTTATGCCGCATGCTATCGTCCAAAGCAAGTCGCAAGACCGGCCCAGATTCAAGGGGGTGAAGAAGCTGCAAAGCCACATTGCAAGGGGAATAACGGGCCACTTTTTTTTTTTTTTTTGAGACAGGGTCTCACTCTGTTGCCCAGGCTAGAGTGAGTGCCATGGCATCAGCCTAGCTCACAGCAACCTCAAATTCCCGGGCTCAAGCAATCCTCCTGCCTTAGCCTCCCAAGTAGCTGGGACTACAGACATGCACCACCAAGCCCAGCTAATTTTTTTTCTATATCTTTTTAGTTGGCCAATTAATTTCTTTCTATTTTTAGTAGAGACGGGGTCTCGCTCTTGCTCAGGCTGGTTTCGAACTCCTGATCTTGAGCAATCCGCCTGCCTCGGCCTCCCAGAGTGCTAGGATTACAGGCGTGAGCCACTGCGCCCGGCCAATGGGCCACTTTTTGCACACAATCTACCATGGGGGCCTTCCCTGACTTTGCTACCTAAGATAGTCCGTCCCTCCCATCCCTTTACAGTTTTATCTTTCTCCCTAGCACTTACCATAATCTGAGATTTTATATCATTTTGTTTGTTTTTAGGATGGTAATGTCTGGACTGTTGAGTTCATTGTCATATCCTTAGGACCTATTGTCTAGCACTTAGTAGGCCCTCATGGAATTATTGAAAGAATAAGGAAACCATGTAAAAAGAATACGCATAGAAAATACTAGAAGAAATACACTCTACAATGTTTAATAACTTCCTCTGTTGAGATAAGCATTTAAAAATTTTTCTTCTTTATATTTTTCTGTTTTAAAAATAAAACATTGTATTTAGGGAGGGGAGATGGAAATTTTCTACATCTTGATTTTGGTGATGATTACACAGGTATATACAATTATCAAAAATCATCAAACTGAACACTAAAGATCTGCATTCTGTTGTATGTTAATTATAATCTCAAAATAAACACTATACTATATATATACTATATATACTTTCGTACTTGCTATTATCTTACAGCATTTAGAATGTATCGTTGTAAATAGGAGAAATGGAAATAAATGGAAATGGTAGTCATCACATAATGCAAAAATAGCTATTAAATTATATCATAAATTAAATTTGTCTTGTTATAGTATTTTTTAAAAAAGGAAAAAGGAAAAGCTACCAGGCATGGTGGCTCATGCGTATAATCCCAGCAACTCCGGAGGCTGAGGCAGGAGGATCACTTGAGCCCAGAAATTTGAGTTTACAGTGAGCTATGATGATGCCACTGCACTCCAGTCTGGGAGATGGAGCAAGACCCTATCTTTAAAAAAAAAATAGAAAAAGCTCTTGGGGCCGGGCGCAAATCCTAGCACTCTGGGAGGCCGAGGCGGGTGGATCGCTGAAGGTCAGGAGTTTGAAACCAGCCTGAGCAAGAGCGAGACCTCGTCTCCACTATAAATCAAAAGAAATTAATTGGCCAACTAAGAATATATATAAAAAATTAGTCAGGCATGGTGGCGCATGCCTGTAGTCCCAGCTACTCGGGAGGCTGAGGCAGAAGGATCGCTTGAGCCCAGGAGTTTGAGGTTGCTGTGAGCTAGGCTGACGCCATGGCACTCACTCTAGCCTGGGCAACAGAGTGAGACTCTGTCTCAAAAAAAAAAAAAAAAAAAAGCTCTTGGAACACATTGCACACAGACACACACAGCACCAGTGTACATCTGCCAAATTCATGCTGCTTTACAATATCCCCCAGCAGTTTATAAGAATTTTGTCCCAGGCTTTCTCTCTCCCCTATTTAGTCTGTAATCAATTGAATCTGCAAATTAAGTTGATCCTTCCAGAATCTACGTTTTCCAGTGAGCCCTTTTGACTGTGCCTCTGGGGGCAGTAACTGAGTCTACACTCCCAAAGGGAGAACTCCTTAGAGTCTGGATAATTTTGTTCCAGAAGCAATTTTTCCAGCTGAGGAGGAGCCTCAGCTTCCATGAAGCCCTGTATAAAAGAGCTGAGATGTCAGCTTGAAGGGGGGCCCACACCTCCCAGGGTGAAGGGGCCAGGAAGGGCCATTGAAATGAAGTTTATTCCCGAAGCCAGCCTGTGGCTTTGGTGGGAGAAGGCACTTTTCCTTCTTCCTTCCTCTTTATCTGCGCTGGCTCAGGCCCTGCGGAAGTGGGGGAAAGAGAGGGAGAAGCTAGAAAGCTCCATGGGAGGAAGGGAAGGCTAGTCCTCGCCTCCTTTTCCAGAGCGACAAGATAAGAATTGGGGCTGGGCATAGTGGCTCATGTCTGTAACACCAGCGCTTTGGGAGGCTAAGGTGGGAGGATCACTTGAGCCCAGGAGTTCGAGGCTGCAGTGAACTGTGACCATGCCACTGCACTCCAGCTTGGGTGACAGAGTGAGACCCCATCCCCTGCCCCCTAAAACAATTAGAAACCGGGAGCTGTGTCCTTTACATTCCCAAGTCCCAAAGCTAGGGTAGGGAGTAGGCAGAGCGGTACTAAGCCCAGAGTTTGGGGTCAGATGACGCCAAGATTGAGAATTACCTTCATCACTTATCAGCTATGTGACCTCAGTCCGTGTTGGCCAAGTCCCGTCCTGTCTCTACTGAGCCTCAGTTTCCTGATGTGTAAGATGTGTTGAGAATTTAAGGAAACAATACGAGGAAAGCACTCAGTGCAGTAACTGTGGTTTCCTAAGTAGGAATTCAACAAACGTGAGCTGGCCCGGGACTCAAACACGTCAGAACGGCAGGACAGGACTTGCTTCCACTCCTCATTCTCGGCAGGTGCGAGGGGCCTCTGTCCGCTCTGGGTCTGGGTTGCCTGATTGGGGGGACCAGTTCTCTTCTAGGATTTTCTTAGTCTGCTTGGGTTCACCCGAGCTAATCCACGCAGGGTTCTTTACCGTCGATTACCTCCCTTCCCACAAGAATATTAACTCAGAAGGTGAAAAGGAAACTGTTTTTTAGGAGTTCACCGAAAAGGCAGCCCTCTCCTGTGGGTCATAAAAGAGCTAACCAAGAAGAGGGGAGGGTGTGTGTGGGTTATCTTTTTCGGGATTGTTCTGTTTCTGAAAGCAGTGGAACATTCTGGTTGACAACTCGGAGGGGCAGAGGGGCCTAGCGGAGAGGAGGACCCAGCACACAGAGGAGGAAAGGGACAGGAAGGAAGCCTTAGCCTTACTCTGGCCAAACAGAGCCAGGAATCTCGCCAACGAGAAAGTGCAGGATTGGCAGCAAGCGAAGGATCCTGTATGGACTTTCAGGAAGGGATTCTGGGCCGCAGCACGGGGCCTCCTCTGTCCGGGGCCAGGAGAATTCTGGCAGCGCCCCCAGCCCGAGCGTGTTCCCACATAATTGAAGCCTAATGCGCTGGGGGGAGAGGCCTCGGGTTCTTCCCGGCTGCGGGATCCTCCTCGAGCTCTGCACTTGGCCCTGTTTGGGATCAAAGCCAGTTAGGTTGATTTGCCACAGCAGGGACACAAATGCAAGGAAGCTGTTTTCCTGAGGCATGCGTTTTGAAAAGAGGATTTTCGTTTTCCCCCACCCAAGGACAGGTGGGGTGGGGCGGTGGGGGAGTATGATGTGGCCCTTCTGTTACTGTCCTTTCTGCAGACAGCTGGGCTCCGAGCTTCCACGTGCACATGAACTAATCAGACTACGAGTGGGTGCAGCTAAGGCTGTGTCTTTCACACAGGATAATTCCTAAAAAATTGCTGCTGGAAGCCCCTCTGGCCGTGCGTGATAAGTCACAATTGGGTTGTTCTCTCTTGGAGTGTTTCCAAGAAAGCAACTCTCCTCATTCCTTCTAAAATTTTCCATTTACTCTCTGTGATCCATTCTTCTGCCTCAGAAATTAGTCTGTGCTCCTACTTTTTAGTTAGCACTGAAGACTTTTGGTCCTAAGCGTTATGCTAATGATGTAAAGTGATACAGACCAGTTTCTTAAGTTATGGAAACACCTCATTCTTTTACACGGGACTTGACCTCTCCCAGCTCTCTAGAGAAAGTCTGAACTTTTGCCTATTGGGCTGTAACCAAAGGACTGAGAATTTAGAATCAGGAGTCCATGTAGCTGGGGCGGGGGTGTGTGTGGCAGTGGGCTCTTCCTTTTTAAATGAGGAAACCAAACCAACGTACAAGATTTGGTCTAGGACCTGCTGCTGCTTCTGGGCAAAAGATGGCAAGAAGACATCTCCATGGAGGTTATTTCGTGTTGGCATTTATCCTCAGTGCTATAGGTTTCCTTTTATCTTTTAAAAAGAATTGCATCCGTCGCATTATACAGGGGCAGATTTATCTGGGGTATATTGCAAACCTTCATGTCCCAGGACTTCGCGTGGCACGTGATTTCGCTCTCTGCCTTCCCCTCCTGGAGAAACCTCCCTGCGTTTATTTCGAGGCAACCTCCAGCTGGATCTGAAAGGAGTCTCTGGTCAGGGGATTTAGAACAAGGTCTGAAAAGAAACAAAGCTGCTTTAGTTCACTTAGTGAGCTCGGTAATTAGCCTTGGAGTAACAAATGTTATCTGCACCAGCACAGCTCTGCGCCAAGTACAAAAACCACATTTTCCAGATGATTCCAGTGAGAAGTTTTTGACCCAAAGCAATTCAACATTAGGCCCCAAAGACCGCAATCATCTTGTATAAACAGATTGTTCATCTCTTCCTTTAATGCAGCAAGAATGCAAAATCCAGATTAAGGACCAATTGCAGAACCCCTTTCATGTCCCCCTAAGCTTCCAGCATTACAGTGAGAGACGACTCAATGTTTGTGAAAAGTATACTAGCTGCAATGATTCTGAAATAGTTTTGGCTTCTGGAAATACAGGTTTCAAAATTAATGTCTGGGGCTGGGCGCAGTGGCTCGCACCTATAATCCTGGCACTCTGGGAGGCCGAGGCGGGAGGATCGCTTGGAGTCAGGAGTTCCAGACCAGCCGGAGCAAGAGCAAGACCCCGTCTCTACTAAAAATACAAAAGATTAGCTGGGCTTGGTGGTGTGTACCTGCAGTCCCAGCTACTCGGGAGGCTGAGGCAGGAGGATTGCTTGAGCCCAGGAGTTTGAGAAACTCAAACTGTGAGTTTGCTGTGAGCTAGGCTGATACCACGGCACTCTAACTCCTGTGACAGAGCAAGACTGTGTCTCAAAAAAAATTAATGTGTGATAGAACTTATGGTCCTAAGTGTCTGGGAGCACAGGGAGAGCACATGGTTTCAGGGATGCGAGGTGAAGTAGGGTTGGTTATCACTAAAAAATGAAAAGAGGGTGTAAAGGAGTTGATTATGACATTAATCAGGATAGAGAGGTCACCACCACCCCCCAGTAAAAAAATAAAAGCAGCCTTATATAACTTCCTTGAAGTCCCTTAGTGCACAAGTGCAAAGAATGCTTTTTATTTGCTCCAGGCAGACCGCAGGACAGCGTTTAGGGGGTGAAAATCAACTTCACCTGGCACAGCGGAAGAGGACACTTGGCCTCTAGGGCTGCCTGAAAGGAAAAGCTTTCTCCCTATTACTGCTTTACTCTTTACTGTCATTTAAAATTTTTAACTTTTAAAGGACTTTTAAAGATTCTAGGACTCCTGTTTCAAGATTTTCACAGGCAAGAATGAAAAGGACCAGCAGGCAGCAGGGCCTGCCATGGAATACTCGGTGGCTTCCTAAACTTGACAGCCACGTCTTTGGGTAGTTTAGATGTCCCCTGACACCCTTAAGGAGCAGGAACTGGTTCTTTTTTTTTTTTTTTCCGAGACAGAGTCTCACTCTGTTGCCCAGGCTAGAGTGCCATGGCATCAGCCTAGCTCACAGCAACCTCAAACTTCTGGGCTTAGGCGATCCTACTGCCTCAGCCTCCCGAGTAGCTGGGACTACAGGCGTGCACCACCATGCCTGGTTAATTTTTTCTATATATTTTTAGTTGGCCAATTAATTTCTCTCTATTTTTAGTAGAGACGGGGGGGTCTCGCTCTTGCTCACGCTGGTTTCGAACTCCTGACCTTGAGCGATCCACCCGCCTCAGCCTCCCAGAGTGCTAGAGGAACTGGTTCTTAAGAGATTCTGTGATTTCCCTTCTGCTGCCCAGACAGAAGTAATGCACAGAATCACCATGCAGCAGTTCATGCAGCTTTATCCTGGAGAACACAACATAGTTGAGAGTGACTTTTTCCTTTTTTAGTTAAGCTCATGGACTTCATAGCACAAGCCAAAGTATGCCACCAGCCCAGGCAACGTGGTATTGTGTACAGTAGCCAAATCTTATGGATAGTATTTGTAGCTTGTGTATCCTGACTGCACTAGGAGAGAGGTTTCCAAATGATGACAGAAGGTTGTTCATTTGTGATTTGCCAAGTTCTCCATACTCTACTGGCTGGCTGCTGAAAAGTTTCTCAGCCGTTTTTATGAGGACAACTTCACCGTTGAAAGTGGGGAGGATAGCTGTGTCAGTGCTTTATTACTCGATATATCCTAATAAGCCACATTTGTGACAGCTGCCTATCCCGCCCCGCAAGAAAAAACCCAAACAATCTCAGCTTGGTGTGGGGCCTGGAAAAAAGCCTCAGGTGTAAAAATCGATTGCTTTTCCTTTGCAAAAGAGTCGTGTGTCTGAGTCTTCTCCTTCCACCCCCATTCAGATAATTTTCCCCAGTCTATATCTGGGTCAGCTACTTTTCATTAGTTTGGGAGTTGGAGGAAAAGGGCTGAAAGATGAATAATCTAGCTGCAAACTATATTGTACAGGGGTTGCTTTTTAAAATTTTATTATTTTAGAGATGGGGCCTCACTCTTGCCCAGGCTGTAGTGCAATGATGTGATTGTAGCTCACAGCAGCCTCAAACTCTTGTGTTCAAGCGATCCTTCTGTCTCAGCCTCTCGAGTAGCTTGGATTATAGTCATGAGCCACTGCGTCCGGCTGAGGGGCTGATTTCTATGTGGTTTTCTAAATTCAGGCCATTGACATTTTCTTAGGTTATTAGATGCGTGTTCCCAGGCAAACGGCAATCAGAGACACAAATTTCACACGGGGCAGAATATTTCAAAGTTTGGCTATTTTAATTTCATTGTTCAAGGTAGTATGGTATAGTAAGTGGTTCATTTCCATCCTGAAGAAAACACTAACAGCTTTTAGCTTATGAATTTTGTCAAATTCAAACATGACTCTTTGACCGTTTTTTAAAAAAATTTTCTTTACATATTTTGATAAGATTTTTTTTTTCCTGGAACATATTTCTTAAACCTTCAAGTAGTTTGGAAACATTTGACTCTTTGCTCATTCCTCTGGGAACAGCCTTTCAGAGCATTTATCCCACCTGTGCTGAAAAAAATCTCTGTTCTCCCAGCTGGCGGGAGGGCTCCTTGGTGGAGGCGATCAGAGAGAAACGAGGAGCGAGCGAGCATTGTAAACTGCTTGTAATTCTCTTCATTAGTATGCTGCGATCCACCCCAGCTTCTGCAAGGTCAGACATGCAAGACAAATACTTGGCCGAAACAGCAGGATTCTAACTAGTGTAAAAATAGATTTTAAATAAAATAGAATCTCTATAGGAAAGAGAATTAGGTTATGCTTTACATTCCCACTCTTGCTTTAAGATATCTGTATATGTAAGTCCAAGGAGAACTTAGAGAGTTGGTCTGCCCTAAGTAAAAATGAAGAATGTTTGAGTACATTCATTTTGCAAAGTTACAGGTAAGGTGTTTTGGGAAATGCTGCAGCATGTCCCACAAAAATGGATGGTGACACAGTTGGTATGTTAACACAGGTAACGTGTAAGACATTTAGGGCAAAGGGGATAAGGCCCAACCACAGGCTAAAAAACAATTCCAAAACTGAAATAATTTGAAACCTTTGGCTAATTATAAAGCAAGAAATAAACCCCACAATTTAACAGTATATCTTACTAGCCTATCTACCTCTTCTAGAAACTAAATTTCAACATGGGTCTTACTTTAAGTTTGCTCAATTACTGCACGTTATGAATTATGTGATGTTTATGGTTCTAGAGCAAGTACACGGCCCCTCTGTTGGCCCACAACAAGCATTACAAGACTGTTTTAAAGGGGGCTCTGTTGAAATTCTAATTTTAGGATTTAGAAACAGCCTTTGGTTATATCTTGAAAGCATAATTGAAAATCTGCCCAAGCTCCCTCTAGCTGCAACCTGAACATGCAGCCCAATCTTTTGTAAACATTTAGAAAATACTGAACCCAGCAAAATACACAATTAGCTAGTCAGAGGCCTCACTCTACATTTTCACATGGATGATAAATCTCCCTGCTTACTCTTGCTAGATGCTAGGAAATCCACTCTGAGATTTGAATCTTGGAGCAGTCATTAAGCCCCCTTCTTATTTGAGGTTCATAATGACGTACAGAGTCACCAAAAATAAACAGTGGAACTGCCACCATTTTTCCTACACTGGGGCTACTCAATATGCCCCCGCTTGTTTTTCCTGGCTAGCCCCACAGCAAGAAGAGATGATGCTGGTGACAAGCCAGCGCCTGGTTTACAACCCAGCCTCTTTCAGAGGAAGGGAGGGACCTAATGATATGAGACTATACTAGAGAATTTTCCTAACTCCTCAGTGGCCAATGGGAACCTCTCTTTAAAGCAGCTGCTATGACCTCAGGGAGGTTTGGTGCTTTAGTGCTAGGTAACTGTTACCTTCGAGGTAACAAAAAAAAAAACTTAACGTCTTAAACCTACCCCAGAACTGAATGTCAATACACCAACTCCATAAATATAACGGAAAAATGCACAGCAGAGTTGGGGCATCTACCAAGCAGGAAGGCAAAATGGTCATTAGAATGTCTGCGGTCGGTGACCTGTTACCACCTTTGCAAACGCTGCCCCTTCCCTCCGCTGTCCCGGTCGGCACCCTCTACATTCACTACACCACACACCAGCAAATGAAAGAGCCAAAGACTGCGGCTTGATCCTCACTTGGAGTTATTAGGGCCACCCTCACATTAGCTGAAGGTCCCAGCACACCCGCGCTGGGCCAGGGGGAACAGTCTCGGGGATGTCTGTTTCTCTGAAGGTCACTTGCCCCTCTTGCTGCGGCCCTTCCTGGAGGGCAGCTTCCCACTGCCCCCTGAAGAAGTGGGGCTCGGGGCTGAGGCCATGGCGATGTTGATCTGTCCCTCCTGGATCTCCTGCCGAGTCTCGGCAGGCAGGTGGTTGATCTTTTGCTGCGTCTCCAGGTAGAACATGACGTCTCGCAGCTGTTCTTGGATCTCAGTGATCTGCAAATCTTTCTGGTCGCAGGTCTCCTTCAACAGCCTCTCCTCCTCCTTCAGCTTGTTCTGCAGGAGGACTTGGTTGGCTCGCAAACACTTGTTCATTTCCTGCTCCTCTTTGAGCTCGGTGGTGAGTTTGGCCACTTTCGTGTTTAGCTGAGTGCACCTTTTGCAAAACAAAGGAAGACAAAAGCACATTTTCCATTTGCTGACACAGTCCCCTTTCTGCTCTGGGATTGAACGAGAAGCCATGACCTCAGAATCCATTTAGGACAGACCCCGTTCTCCAGTGCTGAGGGAGACTGATTGGTTTGCTGCCCATGCAATCAGCTATGCAAAGCAGGAATTTTGCTCTAGTTAACACAAGTATACCTTCAAGACGCTTTTTTTTGAGCATCATACATTTTTCAACAGCACAAACTATTCTGTGACTCATGGTAAACTTCAAATGCTTCTCTATTTTGCAGTCACTGGTTAAATAGGTGTCTTAGAGATGACAGCGATGATAAGGAAGTTATGAGGAAAAGTAACATTCTTGGAGAGTCAAGTGCTCTGACCTCACTACATTTGCTGGAGAAGAAAAAATGGTGCTTATTCTAACAAAAGGGTTTTAAGAACTGGGAGTGCCCTATTCTTGATGCTCAATCTGACTCATAAGTGAGGAATTGCAAATTAAAACAACATTTGAGGTACCATTTTTATGTATCAGAATTCCAAAGACCTCAGGCATGGGAAAAGAGGCGAGACTCCTATACATTGGCACGGCAGCATGAACTGGTACAAACTCTTTGGATGTCAACTTGGCAATATCTATAAAAATAAAACATTTGTATAGCCTTTGCCACAGCTATTTTAATTCTAGGAATTTATCTTATAGAATACTCAGGACTGTGCCAAAAGACACATGGAGGAAGATGTTCGTTACAACAATGCCTGCAGTAGTGTAAGACTTGAGACAAATGTCTATCAGTAGGGAACTGGTACATGTACACAGTGGAATACCATGCAGCTGTTCCAAAGATCAGGATAGATCTAGATGTGCCACCATCTAGAAAGCACACTGATATCAAGACAGAGTGCTGGCCAGGCGCGGTGGCTCATGCCTGTAATCCTAGCACTCTGGAAGGCCAAGGTGGGCGGACTGCTCAAGGTCAGGAGTTCGAAACCAGCCTGAGCAAGAGCGAGACTCCATCTCTACTAAGAATAGAAAGAAATTAATTGGCCAGCTAAAAATACATAGAAAAAATTAGCCGGGCATGGTGGCACATGCCTGTAGTCCCAGCTACTTGGGAGGCTGAGGCAGAACGATTGCTTGAGCCCAGGAGTTTCAGGTTGCTGTGAGCTAGGCTGACACCACGGCACTCTAGCCCAGGCAACAGAGTGAGACTCTGTCTCAAAAAAAAAAAAAGAAGTCACAGTAAATTTGCTCCACCTACCTATAGAAGGACCCCTGAAAACATGGTGATACATACACTTGAAAATGAAAGTGTTTCCATAGGAATGAAGGAAATTATCTGTTTATAGAGCCTGTTACAACAAATGGCTAACTTAACAGACCGATTATACCTACTTTCTTTCCACAGACTGCTTTTCTTTTAGGAGATCATTTAATCTGTGCTCCAGATTATCACATTTCTCAATTGTTTCTTTAAATTTGGTCTTCATGTTGTTAATCTGAAAGAATAAGCAGAAATCAGATTCATTTCACAAAGGCAAAATTGTGTGGTCTTTGGGGCTAACATCGTAATTTTCCCCTCAATTATCTATATATAACTTGACAAACCAAATTTAGAAAAGGTGAGACAATCACTTGAAAGAATTTCTGTAATAGGAATAAAAGTGTCAAGAAATCCTTTTTTCTCACTATTTCTCTATACCAGGATGAACAAGGGATCCAGAGGCGCCAAATATCAAGCAGAATTGCCCGCTCCGCTGCCAGTAGTATCTTGTCATTTATTCCTTTATTTTTTTTGGAGACAGAGTCTCACTCTGTTGCCTGGGCTAGAGTGCCATGGCGTCAGCCTAGCTCACAGCAATCTCAAACTCCTGGGCTCAAGCGATCCTTCTGCCTCAGCCTCCCGAGTAGCTGGGACTACAGGCATG
>CAUYRT010056602.1:0-11774 GCA_963574885.1 Lepilemur ruficaudatus
GTAGCAGACTTGGCTGTTAAGAAATATCATTAGGCCAGCCGCAGTGGCTCATACCTGCAATCCTAGCACTTTGGGAGGCCAAGGTGGGAGGATCGCTCAAGGTCAGGAGTTCGAGACCAGCCTGAGCAAGAGCGAGACCCCGTCTCCACTAAAAACAGAAAGAAATTAGCCAAACAACTAAAAATAGTAAAAATAGAAAAAATTAGCCGGGCACGGTGGCGCGTGCCTGTAGTCCCAGCTACCTGGGAGGCTGAGGCAGGAGGATCACTTGAGCCCAGGAGTCTGAGGTTGCTGTGAGCTAGGCTGACGCCACGGCACTCTAGCCCAGGCAACAGAGCGAGACTCTGTCTCAAAAAAAAAAAAAAAAAAAGACTTATGAGCCTTTTTGTATGCTTAGTATAATTTTATATCAACATGTATAAATCCAGCTCTAGGCAAATTGTGAAGATGAATTTTTATCCATGGTTCCTAACCTTCCTCATTAAGGCATAGCAAATACTCAGTGTCTGTTATATGCTTAACACATATTTTAGGTAGGAGGTGGGTAAGCTAACAACAATCAACAAAACCAAGAGCTCCTTCTATAGTAGGAAAGCAAGTAGTCCATAAAGCAAGTAAATCACATAGTTTCTGATAGTGTTAAATGCCATTACAATTTTTAGCAGAAGTATGTAGTAAATGGAGAGGTGGGGTCAACTTTAGATGGGACCAGTAGAGGGGTTTCTCTGAGGAGGTGACATTTAAGCTGAGACTTGAGTGAGAAGAAACCAACCAGGCATTGATTTTGGGAGAGAATGTTCCTGGCACAGCAGCAAATACAGACAGTTGGAGGGGAATTTGAAGAGTTCTGGGAAGAAAAAGAAAGCCAATATGACTGGAGTGTAATTGTGCAATGGGGGAGAATGGCATGAGATAGGCCTGGGGAGATAGGCAGGGCCAGAGCATTCAGTGCTGTATAGGTAAGGAGTTTGGATTTTATTTTAGGTGTAAAAAAAAGTCATTTGAGGGTTTTAGGTAGAAATGTAACACCATTTGATTTACACTTTAAATTTTTAAAAATCACTGTGCCTGCTATTTAGAGAATTTTCTATAAAAGGAGAATAAGATTAAGTGTGAGAAGAATAACACTTCAGCCATTACTGTAGTACTGGTGAGAAATAATGATGGCTTAGCCCAGGATAGCAAAGGAAGAAATTCAGGGTATATTTGGCAATAGAACTGATTGGATTTGTTGATGGATTGGTTGTGGAATATAAGGAAAAAATCAGAATTAAGGATGACTCTTAGATTTTTGGCAGATGACTTGAGTGAATTATTTCCTGCGATTTCCTGTTCCTGGGGTCTCCAATGCCTCTTCCTTTTATTAAATGCAGAGGGCCCTGAACGCTGTACTTTTTCTCTTTTCAAAATCAGTTCTTTTTGTTCTCAATATAACACATATATTGTGTTATTTCACAATACATATTTTCCTAATAACTGGCAGTAATGTCCTGTTTGCTTAAGTCAATGAAATAAAGTGTTGACATGAATTTCAACCACCAATAATAAGTCAAGCAGAAATAGATATTTTGGGGAATAGGGAAGCAAATCTAAGGTATTGCCTCATAGGCATAATATGAAGTCAAGATCTGCAATGATTGTGTTATTAGGAATATATGTTGAAATAGGACAAATAATTCTTATGATCCATCATGAAAGACTATTTTATAAAACATGAGTAAGATTTTGTTCTTTGTTGTATTTCAGCTAAGGATGGTTGTTCTAGCTGTAAGTATTTATAAATTGTATGTTCTTTTTTTAAAGACTGTCAAATTCATCCTTGCTTAATTAAATGACACTAAAACTATTAATTATGTCACATTATTCAAACAACTAATCTATTCAATGGAAAAAAGTTATAAAGTAATATTTTGGGGGGTTGTTTTGTTTTGTTTTGCTGAGTTTGCTTAATAGTTTAGCCTAACATCCAATTTAGTTTTTTTGAATACTTAGTCTTAGATAACTCAATTGTAAATTATTTTTAAATAGGTATACAACAATCCAGAAGACCCTCAGGTAAGTAAGTGTGCTTGAGTTAGTAAAGAAACATAATGCTTCTCTCACGCCTATAATCCTAGCATTCTGGGAGGCTGAGGCGGAAGGATCACCTAAGGTCCGGAGTTCGAAACCAGCCTGAGCAAGAGCAAGACCCCATCTCTACTAAAAATAGAAAGAAATTAATTGGCCAACTAAAAATATATAGAAAAAATTAGCTGGGCATAGTGGTGCATGCCTGTAGTCCCAGCTACCCGGGAGGCTGAGACAGAAGGATCGCTTGAGCCCAGAAGTTTGAGGTTGCTGTGAGCCAGGCTGATGCCACAGTACTCTAGCCTGGGCAACAGAGTGAGATAAAAAAAAAAAGAAAGAAAGAAAGAAACATAATGCTTCTAATATCTAGAAATAACATTAAACTGTAATATAATAATATCTTATGCTTTTTATTGTGCTTTAATCAATGCATTTTCATATATATTTTCACATTTGAACCTCATAAAACTCTCCTGAGGTAAGATAGGGCTTGTATTGTTATCTTTAAACAGATTAATACACTTAGTACTAGTGAGATTATGTGACTGACCCTAGGCCACAGAGCTTATAAACTGTTAGAAATAACTTAAATCTCCTGACTTCTGATTCTTTACAATATTCTTTATCTAGAATTATGAAAGGGCTTGAGGCTGAGGAAGTTAAGAAACTCATCCTTAAAGTTTGAATATTCATCCCAATCCAGTCACATCCACCTGTTCATCTGACAATTAAAGGAGACAAGGGAGGATAAGAAATGAAAGGGAAAATCAGAAGACAAGAAACAAAGGGGAAAGCTCTATTGAGTACTTATTTTATTTTAGACTCTGTTCTTTGCGGCTTTATGTGCATTGTCTCATTTACTCATCACAGCCTCTATGAGGTAACTGCTGTTATCATCTCCACTTTACAGATTAGGAAATCTAGATATACGATTTCTTGCCTAAAGTCACAGTGACAGAAGTGGCAATACCAGGTATTGAGCCTCAGAAGGCTAGTTCACAATCTGGTGCTTAACCACTATACTACAATATAATGTTACAATATAATGTTATGACATAATATCTCACATTATATTTTACATTACATTATAAAACAAATATAATGTTTTTCTCAGTCACAGAGAAGCAGATTTAAACGGATTTAAAAAACAGTGCTGATCCCCATCCTTGTGTGAGCACCGAAATGGAAAGAAAGCAATAAAAGAATCTGAGCTTCAAGAGGGCTGGGAATGTGTCTTTCTTTGATGCTCACACCTGCAATTAATGTTGAATATATGTCCACAGTGACAAAGAAGATCATTTGGGCAAAAGGTGTAAATTTCTTGATTGTTCAGAAAACTGATTGTTTAGAAAATATTCATTTATTTTCATATGTTTTATTATTGTGTCTTCTTCTATCAGTAAATCGGCAACCTTAACGATGCACTAATAATATTTATTGTATGTTTACTGTATGTCAGTTTATAAAGTGCTCTGCATAAATTATCCCATTTGTTAATATTTATTCACAACCACCAATGAGAAAGGGTACTGTCTTTGCCCTATTTTTTTAGCTGGGGAAACTGAGACTTAGGCTTAAATGGCTTGCCTGTGGTTACAGCATAGCAAAGATTTAACCCCTGTGCTTAGCCACTCTGCTGAGATTTGGTGCCTCTCTTACTTGCCTGCTGAGTTCCTTCCATCTGGTATACATAACATACGTTGCAATGCGTAGGGGAATAAGTATCTCTCCAAGACTGAAGCCCCAAATCCCAGCCTATGGGAATTGACTGTAGGGCTTAAAATCTTCAATGGATCAACAGCATTTAACATGAAAGAAAAAAGTATTGACTAAATATTAAGAGTCATGCAAAAGCAGTATATAGCTATTTGGCAGCCAGTACTGTATATCAGATACATAACTGCAATGTTTCTATTTAAGACAATTTCAGAATGTTACCAATTCAAATTCAAATACACCAGTAGTGGACCAGCCATGGACTTCATAAGGTATTGTTCTATAGTTTTCTTTTGGTATTGCAGATAACCACTTAATTCATATTAATGCTATACAGCTGAACTTCAGGATTAATTCTGAAAGTTCTTGAACATCCCCAATTAATCATCAAGATATGGCTGTGCAAAATGGAGTGGTGGCTTGGAGTAGCTGCAAGCCAGGATTCTGTGACTAATTATATGCTATTTTAACTGTGGAATGAGAACTTGAGTGATTAGAAATGTAGTTAAAATCCATCATTTGTTTCCCATAAATGCCTTCTATAAATGCATATTAATTTATATAAAATTAAGTTACTGGTTTATAATAATGATATTAATAGTGATATTAAAATTTTTATCATATTGACATTAAAACACATTTTATGGTAATTTTCAACTTAACTTGATGCTATAATGGGAATAAGTCTCTCAAGTAGTTAAAATGTGAAGTTATGATATCAGAAGCCACAAATTTTATAAAAGAAATTAATGTGTGATTCTCTTCTAGTAAAAACCAAAGCAATGAATCTAGCATGTCATCTGCTGACACCAGGAAAGCAAGTATTCTCCTCATTCGCAAGATTTACATTCTAATGCAAAATCTGGGACCTTTACCTAGTGATGTTTGTTTGACCATGAAACTTTTTTACTACGATGAAGGTACTACTTGTAGTACATCCTGTTTCAGTTGATACTTATGTTTTATTATAATTGAAATAATTGATCTCCATTCCAAATGTTTTAAGCACCTAAATTGTTATTATATTTTTTAAATTATAAAATTTACATTTAATACCCATATTTTAAAAAGAAAGATTTGTAGAAATAGGCTTTAAAATATATATTTCTCTAGGGATAGGAATATAGCCACATGAAGTATAATCTCACTCATAATTAAAGAAATGAAACAGTGAGGTACCAGTTTTCACTTATCAGTTTGGCAAAACTTGTAAACATATTATTTGCAAGGATTTGGGGAAGCAGGCACTTTTATACATTTTTTTTTTTTTTTTGAGACAAGAGTCTTGCTCTGTTGCGGGGGCTAGAGTGCTGTGGCATCAGCCTAGCTCACAGCAACCTCAAACTCCTGGGCTCAAACAATTCTTTTGCCTCAGCCTCCCGAGTAGCTGGGACTACAGGCATGTGCCACCCTGCCCAGCTAATTTTTTCTACATATTTTTAGTTTTACGGCTACTTTCTTTCTATTTTTTTAGTAGAGACAGGGTCTCGCTCTTGCTCAGGCTGGTTTTGAACTCCTGACCTCGAGCAATCCACCTGCCTCGGCCTCCCGGAGTGCTAGGATTACAGGCGTGAGCCACCATGCCCGGCCATTTTTATACAATCTTGAGAAAATGTATATAGGTACAACATTTTTAAAGGACAATTTGGCAGGATCAAAATTTTAATTCACATTCTCTTTAGTCCAGAAATTCCATGGCTAGAGAAATATCTTCAAGAAATCATTGCACAAATATGCAGGGTTATATATTTAAAAGGATTTTGATTGTAACATTAGCTAAAATAGGACAAACTATAAACAACTTGAATGTCCTTCATTGGGGATTGAGTAAATAAATTATGGTGCATTTGTATGATAGAATACCATGCAAGCTGTTAAAAAGAAGGTGCTGATAAATTCAGTTATCCAGGAGATATTATTAAATTAAAAACAGGTACAAAACAGTATGATCTTATTTGTGTTTTTTAAGGAAATATATATGTATGTTTTCCTAAAACTTATATAAATATGAAATATTTTATCTTTTATCACATGTATAACATCTTTTAGAAGACCATAAAGCAGTAACACTAACAACTAACACTTATTGAATACTCACTTTATGCCAGTTCTGTTTTTAACATTTTATAATACTTTAATTTATTTAATATCTACAATGACCCTGTGAAGTAGGTACTGTTATTTTCACCATTTGACAAATGAGAAAACCGAGTCAGGGATGACAAATAATTTACTCAAAATCACACAGCCAATCAAGTGAAGAAAACAAAATTACCTTTAGGGAATAAAATAGGGACTTGAAATAGTAGGAGGATGATTTTTACTTTTTAGTTTATTCCCTTTTATACTATTTGAAATGTCTTTAATCTACATCGTTTTTATAATAATAATATTTTCTTCAATTTCATGAACAGCACAGTTTATAGTTACTTTTTTGCAGTTACACCCCCAGATTACCAGCCTCCCGGTTTTAAGGATGGTGACTGTGAAGGAGTAATA
This sequence comes from Lepilemur ruficaudatus, assembly GCA_963574885.1. Lineage (NCBI taxonomy): Eukaryota > Metazoa > Chordata > Mammalia > Primates > Lepilemuridae > Lepilemur > Lepilemur ruficaudatus. Next base: position 6,283 of record CAUYRT010056602.1, read on the forward strand.
TTTGAAGGGGAGCCTATGTACTTAAATGTGGGAGAAGTCCCAACACCTTTTCACACCTTCAAAGTAAAAATGACCACTGAGAAAGAACGAATGGAAAATGTAGATTCAACTATACTATCACCAAAACAATTAAAAATACCATTTCAAAGAATCCTGATGGACAAAGATGATCTAAGAAATGAACAGGAGCATTATATAAATGTGAGTTATATTTAAAGATTTATAAAGTACAATAGTAACAAATGTTTAACTCAATTCTGATCACTTTCATAGTTCCCATTAGTATTATTGTAAATACTGTATTAAAATCATAAACTCACAGTTGGAAGGGACCTTAAAGAAGGGCTAGGGCTAGGTCTTGGGCTAGGCCTATGGTTTTAAAACTTTTTACCTTGGTCCAAACAACGTTATACTCAGAATTTAAAGGCACAGCTATTCTGATTGAAGCAGGGAATGGTCCTGGAGGCCCATCTATTCACTCTCTCACCTGCTACCCTCACAGTGGACTCTGAGGAAACCCCTAGGGCTCGAGGGCATAATTGGAAAACAACTGCACTAGTACAGCCTCCAACTAATAATGGAATCCTTTCTATAACATATCTACAAAGTGTTCAGGTAATCTATGCTTGAATTTCTTCAGGGCCTGGAAAGTCCCTGTCCTGAAGCAGCCTGGAAATTCCTAGAAAGAGGGGAAAATGTCTTATTCGTCTTTTTATTTTTTTTTTAAATTTTTTTGAAACATTCTCACTCCTTTGCCCTGAGTAGAATGCTGTGGCGTCAGCCTCGCTCACAGCAACCTCAAACTTCTGGGCTCAAGTGATCCTCCTGTCTCAGCCTCCCAAGCAGTTGGGACTACAGGTGCTAACCACAACGTCCCAGCTAATTTTTATATTTTTGGTAGAGACGGGGTCTCGCTTTTGCTCAGGCTGATCTCGAACTCCTGACCTCAAGCAGTCCTCCCACTTTGGCCTCCCGGAGTGCTAGGATTACAGGCATGAGCCACCACATTGTCTTTTTAATCCTCCTGTGCCTAGCCCTTAAGATTCTCAGTGTTAATTGAGTGAATGGATGAATAGAAGTATAAAGGAGCCCTCACTCCCAGCAAATGTGAAAGTAATTTTTCCTTTAATCTTTCAAGCATCAACATTATGTCCTTTAATCTCACCTATCTTGTTTTCTCTTGTCTCAGTTTATACAAAATTATGACCATAGTACTTGTGTACAGAGGCTCACTATTCTAAATTGGGCTCCGTGGCTACATTTTTACAAATAAAAAGTTCAATCAATTTTCAACCAGTTCAAAGAAGAAAACTTTTACCTAAAACCTAAATCCCAACTTTCCTTTATAAAAACATATGGCTGGAATTTTTGTAGCATTCTTTAAAATATTTTAATTTTTTTCACATGTAACACAAAGGGAACAATAATTATAATGTAGATATTAAATCTGTTGTTATTTGTACCATACCATGACTGAACTTACCCTTCACTAACTCCCTTCAAGATGGTTGGGGCATATTTAGAGCATATGCTAACGTTTGTACAAAAATTCCAGAAACATTCAAAATACTCCTCATACTAAAAAAAAAAAAGAAAGAAAGAAATTCCAGAAATATAGAAGTGGAAGTTTGTAGTGTGAACATGTCTAATTCAATGGATGCAAACAGTAGTCAAACCTAAGGGTTCTTAGAATCATCATACATTTTAGGAAAGTTGTATATTTATATCATTGGTCCTTAAAGCAAGCCTGCAAAGTAAAGAAAAATAGTATTTTATATTTGTTTGGATAAATAAATTGCCGTGTAATAATAATTCTAGGACTACTTTTATTTCTAGCAAGCATAATGTAGTTGTATTTTTATATTGTATTTAGCCTTCACATAAAACAAATTTGTTCACTGGGCCTTGTGGCTCACACCTATAATCCCAGCACTTTGGAAGGCCAAGGTGGGAGGATCACTTGAGGCCAGGAGTTCGAGACCAGCCTGGGCAACACAGCGAGACTTTGTCTCTACAAAAATTTTAAAAATTAGCCAGGCATGGTGGTTGCATGCCTCTATGCCTGTAGTCCCAGCTACTTGGCAGACTGAGGCGGGAGGATCACTTCAGCCAAGAAGTTCGAGGTTTGTGAGCTATGATTGGGCCACTGCACCTTAGCCTGGGTGACAGAATGAGACCCTGTATCTAAAAAAGAAAAAAAAATTGTTCATAAATACTTCTGCACAATTGTTTTAATTTCTTTTTGAACTATGTCCATCTTTTTCCTTTACGTATAGGATGATTTTGACATTGACACTAAAATGGAAGAGCAGAAAAAAAACCCTGGATCTTCTGAACTTGGAGGTAAGAAGTTAATGAAAATGTGGATTAACTCACTTCCAATTCAATTTTATACCCTTTTAACTTTTTCTTTTTACAGAACCAAGTTTAGTTTGTGAGGAAGATGAAATTATGAGATCTAAAGAAAGTCCAGATCTTTCAATTTCTCATTCTCAGGTATGAACTTGAGAGTTCCATCTCATTTTTAAGTTGTTTTTTCAAAACACAGTTGCATATATGCTTATTTAGTTAATTTCTCAGACTTTTCTTATTCTAGGTCTTTTAGAATAAAATATTTAAAATGCTTATTATTAACAAAATCTGGCAATTACATGTTAAAAAGTCTTGAGTGTATTGCTAGTGGATTTGTTTAGTAATAAACCCTTACTATTTATAGAATCTCAGGATTTTAGAGCTAGATAGAATCTTACACAATTATTTATTCCACCCTGCTTTGTATTTATTTTATATGGACATATAATGCATTTTTGTCACTTTAGAGCATAACGTGTTTAATTTTGTTTTCCACATAGAATAAAATCCTAAAATAACAGATTTAGATAATTTGAACTTGGAAGTAACAGGATTGATGATTGATTGTCCACTTTCCTCTGCCAGCCCCTTTCTCAAATGGGAGTGGGCTGAATTTCTTATCTTCTGGAAGAGGTGGTGCCTGCTAATCATTTGGGACTTTCTCAGTCCAATGACTGCTCAATTATGTACAGTGTCAGTTTCACTACCTTTATTTTTGTGCTTTTTGTGACAGTATAAACCAACTCAAAATTTCTGGTTTTCATTAACTTAACAAGACCCTACATTTTGTGTGGTTAAATTCTTGGACCCCACTTATTGTGTTATGAATGGATTTTATTATATTATTATATGGTTTTGTGCAATTATTTTCTTTTCTAGGTTGAAAAGTTAGTCAGTAAAACATCTGAACTTGATGTGTCTGAAAGCAAAACAAGAAGTGGAAAAATCTTTCAGAGTAAAATGGTAAAATATCTCTTTATGTTTGTTTTCTATTCTAACCATGTAATTTCCCCCATATGAGTTTATTTTACTATTTCATTTGTTAGACCAATATTTACTAAGTCCCTATTATATGTCAGGTAGTTTACTAGCTGCTGGGGACATAACCTGAGTTCCACATAGTTCCTGGTCTCAGTTAAAAGTTTAGTAACTGGAAATAAGCAAGTCCATGACATAGGGTCATTACAGAAGTCTGAATAGGCTATATAATTTTATTTACAGTACATTAGAGAAGGAAATCCAGGAAAGGTTTTGAGAAGTGATATTATTATCCGGACTCCCAAGGAAATTTCCCATAATGCCAAAATATTCCCATGCTCGGTCTTGTAAATTGATTATATTGTTAATAAGACATTACAATTTAATCTTTTGCATGTATCTTATATAAAATTAATCTGATGTTCTTAAGCAAAAAAAATCACTGCTTTATTTTAGCTTTTGGTATGAATTATACTAAATATAAATTCACATTTCATTTTGGGCCTTTCAGTTACTCTCAAAGGTTCAGGAGTAAAGAAAATGAATTCTGTAAAATACATATTATATCCTAAGTTAGGAAACAAATAACTCACTCTATCAGTGGTGTGCTAGAATATTTCTTCCCAACTCCTTATTTGGTAACATCATGTTGGTAGCTTAAAATTGGACAGGGTGGTAGTACTCACAGCATGGAAATCAGCGGTTGCCTCAGGGTTTTTCTCTCATAGAGCTGGTTGTTAAACATCTACCAGAACACCACTGATTATAGTGCCATTTTTAGGTGTCTTTTTTTCCCTACATTCGCAATGGGAAGTTAGAACTGGCAGAAGGCAGCATTGGAACTAGTATGCTGATGAAGCAAGAGATAAAGGAATGTCAAGAATTACTACTTCTAGCAGCAAAACATTCTTCCTAGACAGCTTCTATTTAGGATGAGTATCCTTTATTAGGATATAGGGATAAAGGCAAGTGTTCAAAAAAATTATTAAGCAAGATTTCCTTATAATGTAACATGAAGATGCTTTGGAGCCATAAATTCATTTCTGAAACTGCACATGTTTTTTGATAGGAACTCTGGGCCAGCATACTCTTGATTTTGAGATTCATGATGGAATTATGGTTAGGAAAGGGAAGAAATGAAAATATTTAATAGTATATATATTAATAGTAAGGAAGTTATCCTTGGAAAGGGCATTTCAAGTATCAGAAAAGAAGTATGTCCTTTTAGAGAATAGTAAATGACAGCTAATGACTTATCATTTTCCAGTATTAATTTTAATAACTGCATATACAACATTATTCACAATAGCCAAAAGGTGAGAAAATCCTAAATATCTATCAACAGGTGAACGCATAAACAAAGTGTGTATATCCAAATAATGGAATATTATTCAGCTATAAAAGGAGTGAAGTACCGATACACACTATAACTAGGATGAACCTTGAAAACATTATGCTAATTGAAAGCAGTAACAAAAGTCCACATATTATATAATTATTTTCATTTGAAAGTCAGAATTGGGAAAGCGGCTGGGGGCAGTGGCTCACACCTATAAACCTAGCACTTTAGGAGGCCAAGGCCAGAGAATTGCTTGAAGTCAGGAGTTCGAGAACAGCCTAAGCAAGAGCAAGACCCCATCTCTACAAAAAATAGAAAAATTAGGTGGGCATGATGGTGTGTGCTGTGGTCCCCAGCTACTCTGGAGGCAGGAGGATTGTTTGAGCCCGGGAGTTTGAGGTTATAGGGAGCTATGATGGTGACACTGCACTCTAGCCAGAGCGACACAGCAAGACCCTGTCTCAAAAAAAAAAAAAAACAAAAGAAGAATTGGCAAACCTATTGAGACAGAAGATATAGGCTGGTGGGAAGATAGGGGAATAGGAGAGTGATAGCGAAGAGTATGGAGTTTCTTTTTTTTTTTTTTTTTTTTAGACACAGTATTGCTCTGTTTCCGGGGCTAGAATGCCCGGGGGTCAGCCTAGCTCACACCAACCACCAACAACTGGGCGCAACTGATCCACCTCCTGCCTCAGCCTCCCGAGTAGCTGGGACTAAAGTTGTGTGCCACCACATCTGGCTAACACTTTGGCTGGGGGCTATATTTAGAGAGAAAGACAAAAGACATTTAAAAGCTTTGGGCATTATCACCATTTTTCGAAGG
>CAUYRT010056604.1:0-12011 GCA_963574885.1 Lepilemur ruficaudatus
GTGATTAAGCAGATGAGATTGGTCAATAGAGACAGGCCAGTCCTCTTGCAAGACAATGCTCAACCACATATCACACAAACAACGCTGCTCAAACTACAGAGGCTAGACTTGGAAACTCTCTGTCATCCACCATATTCACCAGACCTTGCACCAACTATAAATGATAAATGATAGTTTCATAACAAACACATTTTTATATTAATTGTATAACTCCTTAGAATAAATTATATGGTAAATATTAAACTGATATTATTTAAGGTAGGTCTGTCTTCAGATTCAAAGGACAGATTGGTGTGGCTGTGGAGTTACCTTGAATTGAGTGGCCCTCAATTGGGGGTCACACAAGAACTTAGCACAACCATCTTCCCCCAACATAAGTTGCTGAGACAGGTTCCCTTGTTTCTGGCACCCCAGAGACAAAGGCTGGATGAACACTGTTGCTGGGATGCCAAAGGAGAAAATGAGGAGTTTAGAGAGATGTGGGGGAAGGAGAGTAGACGTTTGGCAGGCAGCTCTTTACATATGAAAGCAACAAAATGTGTGTCACCACAATACACTAACACCATGCCTGGCAAAAGGATTAGAGGGATTTGGATTGTTGAGGATGCACCATGTGCCAAGTGCCAACCACTGGACTTAGAGATTTACATATCTTCTAATTCAGTCTTCACAATTTCCCTGCAAAGTAGACATTTATCCCCATTTTACAGATGAGGAAACAGGCTCTGAGAGATTAAATAACAGATGGTAAATAGCAGAACTGGGATTTAAACCCAGGCTTATCTTGACTCCAAGGCCTGTGATCTGAAGCAATATAGATTTTATTTAGTTTCCTTGTCAAATTCCAACCCTCTGGTAAATGTGAGAACAGCTAATACAAATTTTGGACTCTGGTAATGTTTTCTCTGTTGCTGTTTTTCTGATATATAACTGCTAAGCCTTTACATTATCACCATTTCCTGTTATGTTTTAACTGGAAAATTGGAGATTTTAAAGCTGCTAACAAACAGTTTTTCTGAGAAATGTAAAATTTTCTAAATTATATGCCTGTGCATTTTTATAATTTGCAGTAGCAATTATAAAATGCAATAGCAATTATGCTATTTGCCGTTTGTTCCATTTGGCAAGATGTGTGGTGGGTGGATGATTGGGAGAGATGTGAGGGGGTATATGTATGTATATACATACATACATAATTTCGTGTGTACATACATACATAATTTCTGTGTGTACATACATGACAATAACAAGAAACATCTGAGTCAGTAAAATGGAGAAGCACGTTAAGGAAGATAGCTTTAAAGTTTTCCAATGAAAATCATGTAATTCTTGTGCTAAGTATTAGACCAATTTGTTTCATTCTGCTTCCAAGCCAGACAGAGTATCATTTTTATAAACTCATAATATTGTTTGCAAGGTAATAAGGGCAGAAAATGTGGCTGGTTCATCAAAAAGTCATTCTGTTTATCATAAGTTGACATGGAGGGGTATCCATCTGGACTGTTGGTGCCACCACCTTCATAGAAGAAGGATAGCTGGTTGCTTGGATGTATGCTTGTGTATGTATAATGGTGCAGCAAGAGTTATGCCAGGACTCACATGGGTGCATTCTATCTAGACTGTGAGAGGACAGGAGCTCAGACTGTAGAGCTGAACTGCATGACTTTGAATCCTAATTCTTATACTAGCTTCGTGACCTTGAACAAGTTGCTTAAGGAAACTGAGACTCAGAGTTTCTGTGAAAAATGGGAAAAATAATAGGCTGTCTAACTGACGGGATAGTTATGAGAATAAAATAATACATGAAAAGTTCCTGGCTCACGGAAAGTATGCAATAAACATGAGCTGTTGTATTTGTTACTGTTGATTATTATTGTTATTATTACTGTTAGTAGTAGTAGTAGTAGTGGTAGTGGTATAGATGTATCACAGACTGAAAATGGATGGGGAGGCAATGCCATATAGCTGTAAAATTTTAACTTTTGAGGCTGAAAGTCCTGGATTTGATTACTGCTTTTACTATTTACCTGGTATGTGACTTAAAACTTAACCTGGTTATTGCTTCATTTGTAAAGTGAATAAAATAATACTATTAATGATTACATTACAGTATTACTGTGAAGACCAAATTAAAATCATATGTGTAAAAATACTTGGTAAGCTGAAATGCTATATGTGTTGTATGTATATTGCTATTCGCCAGCTCTCTTGTAAAGAACCAAAAAGAGTTGAGAATGACTCATAAAAATGATGGAGCATTGATTGTGCCAAAATTGGTATAATATAAAAGATAAACTAAGAATAGAAAACTTTGAATTATTTAATATTATTATACCATTTGTTGAGTAGTTTCTTTGTGCTAAGTACTATGATATACACTTTGTAAATCTTGCCTCATGTTTTCCTTGCAACAGCTTTGCTAGTAGGAGAGTGAGAAAAGAGCATCTTAGGGAGCAAGAACAGCATATATTAAGACCTGGTGCAGGAGGAAGATGGCACATTTAAGTCGGGTTGCAGATAAAATATTGAGTGCCCAGTTAAATTTCAATTTCAGGTAAACAACAAATAATTTTTTAGTGTAAGTATATCTCATATAATATTTGAGACATACTTATAACTAAAAAAAATTTTGTTTTTTATCTGAAATTGAAATTTAACTGGGCATTCTGAGTTTTTATTTGATAAATCTTGTAACCATAATTTAACAGATTAAAATAATATCACATCCACAGTGACAGGATTAAAGAAGGTAAGGGGAAGCATGGTGTGAGAAGAGGTCAGAGAACTAGGCAGACAGGAGACCATGCTGGGCCTTTGAAAGCCTGGAGGAGGACTTTGGTCTTCATTTTAAGGGTAATGGGAAACTATTGAAGGGTTTTTTTGTTTGTTTGTTTTTGAGACAGGGTCTTGCTCTGTTGCCCGGGCTAGAGCACACTGGCCTCATCATAGCTCACTGCAACCTCAAACTCTTGGGCTCAAGCGATCCTCTTGCCTCAGCCTCCCGAGTAGCTGGGATTACTGGCACATGCCACCACACCCCCGGCTAATTTTTCTACTTTTTGTAGAGACAGGGTTTTTCCCTTGCTCAGGCTGGTCTCAAATTCCTGGCCTTAAGTGATCCTCCTGCCTCGGCCTCCCAGAGTGCCAGGATTACAGGCCTGAGCCATCACACCCAGCCTACTGAAGGGTTTTTAAGTAGGGTGGGAACTTGATCAAATTTGAGTTTTGGAATATTATCATAGCTGCAGTGTAAAGACCTCACAGAAGAAAAAACTAAAGTTCAGAGAGGTTAATTTGCCTGTGGTCACAAAGCCAGTAAGTGATATAGCTATTACTGGAATCTAGCCCTGATTCCAAAGCCTCTTAACTAAAACTGGAAGATGGCAGTGGGAGGTGAAAAGATTTTGAAAAAGACCTATAAGAGATGAATGGAAGCTAGACATGTACAGAATTTTTGAAGAAACCCTTAGGAAATGTCATTTCTCCTTAGTAAAATGTTATTGGGGAAAATCTAAAATCTAGTGAATAACCTGAGGGAGCCAAAGAATGTAAGCCCTAATGAGAGCAAGGACTTCTTTACCACTGTATCTCCTATGGCTAGAACAGTGCCTAGCACATAGTAGGCCCTCAACAAATAATAGATATTAATTTTATGTATAAAATGCATCAAAATGTATGTGGCAAAATAAAGAGCTAGTCATATTTTTAGATTCTTATGAAACAGAATGTTAGGTAATGCATATTATATAATTCCTGAAATGGTTTCAGTGAATTGTGAATGCATGTAAATGTGAGGCATGGTAAATGATAGCTTGGTCTATTTAGTCCAATTATCAGAGTCAATAGGAGATGGTAACTCTATCATAATTTGTGTAAACAGTGCAATTGTGGTGGCTCTCTGGGGACTAGATACTAGGAACCTACTGACTGGCAGATTTATAAGGTAGGACTATTATTTCTTTATTTTTATTGGCTTATAGCAAGTTTCCCAGTAGAATAACATTATATGCCATAAAACAAGCAAAGTGAATACCCAGACCTGTTTGTACCCCTGGAGTGTGTGAAATATAGTCTTTTTTTTTTTTTTTTTTGAGGGTGAGGCAAGAGGTAGTGCTTATCTAAGAGAAATTCTTTAAACCAAAGAGCTGGAGTTGTGATTCTCATATCTTTATGGGAAATGTGACTTAGTAGGTTTATTATAGTATTTGTGTGCATACAAGAAAGAATACTTCCTGTTGGGTAAGGTAGTGTAATACAAGAGTATTGGATTTGGAGTAAGAAGACTTTGGTTCTACTACTTACTATGTGACCTTGAACAAACCGTTGAAATTCTCTACAGGATAATAACACCTTCCCTATCTCACATGATACTGGGAAGATTAGAAAGAAATGATGGATGTTTGTTAATTCATTCAGTCCAAAGATATTTATTGAGTTACTACTTTATGACAGATATTGTGTATTAGATGCTTGGTATATTATAGTGGCAAAAAATCAAAAAACAAAAAAATATTTTCATTGACCCTGATGTAACTTATAATCTAATGGCAGAGACAGCCAATATATAAGTAAATAACGTGTTTATAAAGGGCTATCAATGGTGGTTACCATGGAGGATAGGAAGGGTAGTGGGTAGTAGGGGAGGCCATGAAGAGGGGTTGGTTAATGGGTACAAAAATACAGTTAGATAGAAGGAATAAGTTCTAGTGTTTGATAGCACAAGGGTATCACATGTACCCCATAAATATGTACAACTATTATGTGCCCATAAAAATTTTAAGAAAATAAAATAAAAGTTTAAAAATGGGAAGAAACCCAAAGGTCTGTGCAGAGTGCTGTGAGAGAATAATAGGGGAGGACCCGCTTTAGTTAAAATGAACAGGAAGGCCTTAGTGAGAAGGTAGCGTTGATGCTGAGACGTAGGATGAGAAGGGGATTGTGGGAGGGGTCCCATACCAGGTAGTGGGAAAGCGTGTATGAAAATCTTGAAGCAAGGAAAATTGTGGGATGTTGGAGGAACTAAAAAAAAAAAAAAAGAGCAATGTAACTGGGATGTAGTGAGTAAGGAGGAAAGTTATGCAAGATGAGATTTTTAAAGGCAGGAAGATTCATGTCTTCCTGGCCATAGTTAGCAGCAGAGTTTGGATTGTGTTCTAAGTGCTAAGTCCTAAGACAGGAAAGGGTCTGGCATGTTCAAGGTGCAGGAGGATGCCAGTGTCACTATAGCCTAGGGTAAGTAAAGGAGAAGTTGGGAACAAGGAGTTTGGATTTTGATCTAAGTAAACTGGGAAGCCTTTGGAGGGATTTAAGCATAGAAGTAATTAATGCAGATGTGGATTTTGAAAACGGTTATGCTAGCTGATGTGTGGAAAAGGGAAACTCAAGAATAGAAGCTAGAAGACCAGTTGGAGGCTTTTGTTTCCAGGCAAAGTTGATGTTGTCATTGTACTAATGTGGTAATCATGAAGGGGAAAAGATGTAAAGGGATTCAAGGTATATCTTGAACATATACCTGAGAGAACAGGCTTTCTGGCTTTCGTAACCAGATGTATAATCCATCTACTGACATGGGGCAAGTTTTGAGGGGAGCAGGTTTGGGGACTGGAGAAGATGTGGAAAGCAAGACTTTAGTTTTAGCTAAGTTTGCTTCTGAGTGGTATAATAAAATGAGGAGCAAAGAGTATCCATTGATTTTTTTTTTTTGCAAGTTGGAAGGCATTGATCTTGATAAGATCGATTTCAGTGGCATGGTGGGATGAAAATAGTTTAAAATGGGAGATACTAGGGTACATTTGTAAATACCTGAAGATAACCCATAGAGAAAGAGAGAATTGATGATGCAGGAGGGAGATGGGATAACCAAAAAGGTAAAGTCTTTGAAGGACTTGTGGGTAGAAATGAGATACAGAGTACAAGTGGGAGATTTAGCCTTTGAGAAGGAGAGAAGCAGTTCATCCACTATAACAGGAGGACGGAAGAGGAGGAAATGTGCACAGATAGAGGTCAGTGGATAGATTTGGCAGTGGGAAGTGAGGAATGCCCACCTCTGATGATACTCTTTTCAATGAAGTATAGGGCAAGATTATCAGGGTAGAACAGTTGTCCTGGAAAGCAAGCCTGATAATGTAGATTTCAAACAGGCACCATTTAGTAGTACCTGCTTGAAGTCTGTGATCATGAATTTAAGTACAACCTGTCAGCAAGATTTTGTGAGTTCTTCTAGCAACATTCAACTGCTCAGGTGCAAATTCAGAGGAGGCAAATGGCTGAATTCATCCAGGGTCAAGGATTTGCCAGGCTAGTTTACTGACAGTAAGGCAGAGATGAGGAAGTTGAGGAAGTGATTATAATGGTAGAACACTGAATATGCTGGATAAGGAGGGTAGAGCTTGGTGGATAATGAGAAAGTGGCAAGCTTGATATATTGAAGTCTTGATGAGGCTGATTCATTTACTCATTCAACAAAGAATTTGAGGGGTTAACATATAAATTATAAATAAAAATTTTAAAATTATTACAATTAAATATAAATATAAAACTATAAATATAAAAGACCCATGGACCAGAAAAGACAGAAATTATAATAGATGGTATTGATTGGGGTAAGGGACAAGTAAAAAAGGATAAAGGAATCATTAGGGACACCAGGGATATGTTTTTTGGTGCAGCTAAAAAAAAACCAGCTTCTAAATTTCTCAATATATTTTATATCTGACTACACAATCCTGCATCTTGTCTTTTAAAGTAGGTTTCTAGCATAAATATTAATAGTCCCAACAGAAAGTAGCTTCACTGTTTGAAAAGTTTACCATTCTTGTCTTTGACCTTTTGCCTCTGACCTCCATGGAACTGCTCCAGGAATAATTTTAGAATTAACTGCTTAAACTTTCCAACCGTTCTGTTGAGCTACTGCCAGTCCGTAAGTGTCTTATAAGAAAGAAATAAGATACAGTGCTTAAAATGTGTATCAAAATGTTAAATCATAGAGGCAGCTTTCATTTCCCATGAATTATTATTAAGAAGAAAGTCCATTCTTGATTTTGGATAGCACTCTCTGGTGTAAAAGTACTTTCCCATATTTATTTACCTAACAAATGTGTATAAACTCCTGCTATCTGTCAGGCTAAGCACTAGAGATAATGTAGCAAACAAGACAGTAAATGTCCCTGCCCTCAGGAATCTTATATTCCTATGCAGAGACCTTCTGATTGTGTAGGAAAAGTGTCATTACCTTCTTTTACATATGACAAAAGTAAAGCTCGGATTTCTCAAATTGGACTAGAAGCCAGGTCTTTGGATTCCCAGTTTTGTCTTTCTTCTGTACTGTACTATTTACTTCTTAGCATGATAATACCTGCCTTTAGTGATCACTTTTAGATACATTTAAAGGATTTTGCCCACATATTTTCTCCAGGTATCTAAATTCATTCCAGCTGTGTGTGTGTGTGTGTGTGTGTGTGTGTGTAGGAGGTGGATATCTTAAGAAGGTTTCCTATCATTATTTACATCATTAGAATATATATTATACTTTGTGATTTAAATTATGCTGCAAAAGATAAGAGGGGTGAGAGGGAGACAAGCCTAAACACACACAACAAAATACCTGTTCCCCTGTCCTATGATTCATGTCTCTGTTATTGAGCCTATCCTAGGAGCCCGTTCTGCCTCTCCACCTCACTATCACTTAGGTGATAATCTACTTCATTATCCACTCACTGATCTCCTTGATCACCCTCAAACCTATTCCCAATTTAGGCAAAATTACCCATGTCCTCCATGCCTAAATTTGCTAGCTTACCGTTTGTCAGCTATATGCCTTGTCTGTGCGTCTCAGGTAGCTTAGCAGCAGTTGAGGAAATCTAGGTCTACAGCCACCCTCTCAAATCTCACCTGTGCAGTACTCTGTGCAGAAGTGTTCAAATGCTATCACTTGACCGAAACTACATTGAGGCATTTTTGAGCCTTTCACAATGCGCCTTACTCCTATCAGTCTGATCTTCAAGAAATCTCTCAGTCTCATCCTTTTCTATTTCTACCGCCACCACTCTGTCAGGCCCCTGGCAAGTATATCAACTCCTTTGCCCCTTTCGCTTCTTCATATTCACTTAGCAAAATCACAATCCTGGTAACATTTTGCCTCTTTGGTTGGTGCATGTACCCGTGAGGTGAAAGTGGCTGGAGAAAAACACGTGACCATGCTGCCTGCTCTCACTTTAAATTCATGACCATAGAACTCAACTTAGATGTCTGTGCAGCCCTTCCAGTCCATTCACTCTCTCCCTTTTCTAGATTTTGCCATTCTTTTTCCTTATACCCTCAAGAACACTGCCCCCATCCTCACTCTCAACTGAGAAGTTGGCTCCCATTATTTACTTAAGAGTTTACAAAGTATATTTGCATGCCTTTTCTGATTAAATCTCTTCTTCTGCCCTGGGAAATTGCTAGCTTGAGCAGTGTTCTCTTTTAGAACAAATAATTCTTGGTTCTTCAGTTGATTCTAGCATCTAGTTTACCTGTCTACACTCAGAAGTTCTTACCATTTAAGCCACACAGATCAACCTGCCATTTTCACTCACTCACAGGAACATTTTGTGAACATTTTGTACTCTTTGAGTACTCCTTTTAACTCTTTGAGTACAAAGAAACTGATTTTCCATCCACATCCACAGCACTACAAAAGATAACCTCCTTGGACTAGAGATTCAGTTATTTTTATTTATTTATTTTTTTGAGACAGAGTCTTACTCTGTTGCCTGGGCAAGAGTGCCGTGGCGTCAGCCTAGCTCACAGCAACCTCCAACTCCTGGGCTCAAGTAATCCTCCTGCCTCAGCCTCCCGAGTAGCTGGGACTACAGGCATGCGCCACCATGCCCCGCTAACTTTTTCTATATATTTTTAGTTGTCCAATCAATTTCTTTCTATTTATAGTAGAGACGGGGTCTCGCTCTTGCTCAGGCTGGTTTTGAACTCCTGACCTTGAGGGATCCACCAGCCTCGGCCTCCCAGAGTGCTAGGATTACAGGCGTGAGCCACCATGCCCGGCCTCAGTTATTAATTTTTTGACTGCAAAGTGTCTGATCTGCAGTTTGATAATCAAGAAAAATATCATTTGCATTATAGTCTAGACTAGTTTCTATTTAAATATTAGTGTGTCCTGTTTTAATATCTCTCTGTATATTAAATTGAAGCTTTCACAGCAAATAAAATAAGGATGAGCTTTAATTTTCTAAAAGTATTTATTTCTTTACTAAAGGATTCCTTTTTTTTTTTGGATACGGTCTTATTTATTATTTAACTCAAAAAAATCTTATTTTCGGTACTCTACACATTCAGAGAAACTTCTTTAGCAACGGACTATAGAAATGATCCCTGAAAGTATCGTCTTACTAAAGGATTCCTTTAGGTAGAGAAGGTCCTTTTTAGATTTTTAATGAGTTGACTGATAAAAATTAAGTTCCTGCTACTTTTCAGGAACATCCTTTTGTGAAAAGTGAGCTACACTTGGACAGGCAGTCCCTGATTTTCACCACAGGGGTATTCCTGGGAACTGTGTCATAAAATGGATCATATTTTCCCAAAGGAACAATATATTTGGGGCTTGTGTTCCTGATCAAAGACTCAGTATCAAGTAAATCATAAATATAATCAACAATGTAGCATAAAAGCAAAGATATAGGAACTATAAATCTCTAATCATTTAAAGTAGTTAAAATTATGCTCCAAGTTCTATAAAATGGATATAAATGTAGTATATACAATCATTATACAAGGGACACCAATGCATTATAAGATGTGCATAAAACCCTTAAATACAACCCAATTTTATAGTAAATTTTACCAAAAATAACCTACTAGTCATAAGAAATCTATGTTTAATAAAAATTAATAATTTCTTTGCTATCCTGTAATATAGAAATTATTGTGGGGTTAGAGGCGTGAGTTCTAAATTGTCTAAGTTTGGTTCCCAAACCTGGCAGTGCATCAGAATCACCTGAGGAGCTTTAAAGATGCAGGAACCCCAGAGATTCCTATTGAGTAGGCCTGGGGGTGGGGGTAGGAATATGTATTTTTAAATATTCCCTAGGTGATTCTGATGCACATCCAAGTTTAGAATCCTAGGCATGGATGCATCAGTATCTATTTTTCTTTTCTATCCCTTTTCTTTTTTTCAGCAAGCTCATACTTTCAGAATTATTCCATTGACCATAACAGTTGTGCAGGTAATAGATCTAATAAATGTTTCCAAGGTGTTTCTTCCTTTGAAAAACATTTTAAAAATTAAAGGCTGTCTTGAAATTTGAAAAACATTTAAGTAAGTCAGGATTAAC
Source organism: Lepilemur ruficaudatus (assembly GCA_963574885.1). Lineage (NCBI taxonomy): Eukaryota > Metazoa > Chordata > Mammalia > Primates > Lepilemuridae > Lepilemur > Lepilemur ruficaudatus. The sequence continues at coordinate 10,329 of CAUYRT010056604.1, forward strand.
TCCACATTTCTCTATTCGCCCACTCCTATCTGTAGCTTTGAATAGTCTCAGGTGTTAGATCGTATTTTAGGAGGTGACAGTTTTTTGACAGCCATCAGAGTTCTTCACAGTTGACTGTGAAGCAATAAGAATTGCTAAGTCATTAATTACTAGTCTTTTTTAAAAAAATAAATTATGTATATTTAAGATATACAACATAATGTTATGGGATACCTGTAACATAGTAAAAAGGTAATTTTAGTGAAACAAATTAACATGTCCATCATCTCACATAGTTATGCGTTTTTTGTTTTTGTGTCGAGAGCAGCTAAAATCTACTGATTTAGCATGAATCACAAACACAGTACATTTTTATTACCTGTAGTTCTCATGTTGTACGTTATATTTCTAGACTTGTTCTCCCTATATATCTGCTACTTTGTATCCTCTGACCTACATCTCCCATTTCCTCCTCAACTCCTACCCCTAGTAATCACTGTTTTTTTCTGTATCTCTGTATATTTGAAAATTTTTAGATTCCACATGTAAGTGATATCATGCAATATCTTTCTTTCTGTGTCTGTTATTTCACTTAGCATAACGTCTTCTAGGCTCACCCACATTGTGGCAAATGGCAAGATCACATTCCATTTTAGAGCTGAATAATATTGTATTGTGTATATATGAACCACAGTTTTTTATCCATTCATCTGTTGATGGATACCTACGTTGTTTCCATATCTTGGCTATCGTGAATAATGCTGCAATGAACATGGGAATGCAGATATCTTTATGAGGTGGTGATTTCATTTCTTTTGAGTATGTGCCCAGAAGAGGGATTGCTGGGTCATATGGTAGTTCTACTTTAAATATCTTTAGAAGTCTCCATACTGTTCTCCATAATGGCTGTACCAATCTACATTTCCAAAAACACGGGTTTCCTTTTCTCCACACTCTCACCAACATTTGTTATATTTTGACTTTTTTATAATAGCCATTCTGATGGGTGTGAGGTGGTATCTCATAGTGGTTTCGATTTGCATTTCCCCCACAATTAATGATGTTGAGCACATTTCCATATACCTCTTGGTGATTTTTATGTCCTCTCTGGAGAAATGTCAATTCAGGTCTTTTGCCCATTTTTGTAATTGGAAGCATATAGTGGATCTTGTTTTTTTTTTAAATCCATTCAGCCACTCTATGTCTTTTGATTGGGGTATTTAATCCATTTACATTCAAGGTTATTATTGATAGGTAAGGACTGCCATCTTGTTATTTGGTTTTTGGTTGTTTTGTAGGTCCTTTGTTCATTTCTTTCCTGTTGTTTACCTTTGTGACTTGATAATTTTCTGTAGTGCTGAGCTTTGATTCCTCTGTCTTCAACATTTGTATATCTGTTGTCATTTTTTTGTTTGTGCTTATCATGAGATTTACATAAAACATCTTATAATTAACTATTTTAAGATGATACCCACTTCTGTCACATATAAAAACTAGACTTTTACCCTCTATAATTTATGTTTTTTTTTTTTTTTAGGCTACAAATTTTTTTTTTATTTGTGAATTTTTTTTTATTGGGGGAAAACTACAAAGCATTTACAGTACAATGTTTACAGTCACAATTTGTAGTGAGCTGATTTCCCAAAATACATTACCACTCAAGTTGACTTATCTTGTTACATTCAAAAACCTACTCTGTCAAAG
>CAUYRT010056607.1:0-18185 GCA_963574885.1 Lepilemur ruficaudatus
AATCATCTAAAACTGATTCATGTGAATAGCTGTACAACTTGGTAAATTTACTAATAACCACTTAATTGCACACTTATAATGGAGTAAAGACATGATATGTAAAGTACACTTCAATAAAAAAAAATTAAAAAAGAATTCAAAGGGAAAGGACTCTAATAAACTCAATTAGAAATGAAAAAGGAGAGATCACAACAGACACCACAGAAATACAAAACATTATTTTTGATTACTGTAAAAACCTATATACCCCAAATCTACATAATGAGGAGGAAATGGACAAATTCCTGGAAACATACAACCTCCCTAAGTTCACCCAGGAGGTAACAGAATTCCTGAATAGACTGATCTCAAGCACAGAAATTATAGCAGCAATTAAAAGCCTTCCAAAATGGAAAAGTCACAGACCAGATGGCTACAATTCAGAGTTTTACCAAACATACAAAAAGAACTCATACCTATACTACAGAAATTATTCCACAACATTGAGACAGATAGTATCCTTCCTAACTTCCTTTATGAAGCCAATATAACCTTGATACCAAAGCCAGGAAAGGACACACACACAAAAAGAAAACTACAGAACAATATCCCTCATGAGAAGAGATGCAAAAATCCTCAATAAAATTTTAGCAAATCGAATTCAGCAGCATATCAAAAAAATAATTTGATAATAAAAAGGCAATAATGGCCATCAAACATATAAAAATGCTCAACATCTCTAATCATTAGGGAAATGCAAATCAAAACCACAATGAGATCTCACCTAACCCCAGTGAGATTGGCCTCTATCAAAAAATTCCAAACAACAAATGCTGGCGAGGATGTGGAGAGACAGAAACACTCTTACATTGCTGGTTGGACTGCAAATTAGTGCAACCTCTGTGGAAAAGAATTTGGAAATACCTTAAAAAGCTAAAAATAGAAATACTATTCGATCCAGCAAAAGCACTATTAGGCATCTACCCAAAAGAACAAAAAACATTCTAAAATAAATACATCTGTACCCAAATGTTTATGGCAGCACAATGCACTATTGCAAGGATGTGGAAACAGCCCAAGTGCCCATCAATTCATGAGTGGATTATTAAAATTTAGTATATGTATACAATGTAATATTAATCATAAAAAACAACAGTGATCTAGCACCTCTTATATTTTCCTGGATTGAGCATGAGCCCATTATCTGAAGGGACGTAACACGAGATCAGAAGAATAGGCTCCACTTGTACTCACCATCAAATTGGCACTGACTGATCAACACAATGGTGCTCACAAGAGAGTAGTATTCTCCAGGGATTAGGGGGTTGGGGGTGGTTAAATTTACAACTAATGGATGCGGTGAGCATTGTAGAGGGAAAGGGCATGCCTCTAATCCTTGGTTGGGTGAGGCAAAGTTATGAAATATAACCAAAGTGTTTGTACCCTCATACTATCCTGAAATAAAAATAAAATAAATGACAAAACCAGAAAAAAAAAGAAGAGTCAACCTCCTAAAAGCTGCCATTGCAACTAGAGTTAATTGGTACCCTTTTTAGCAGAATTGGCAGAACATTATGCCAAAACAGCAACCTTTCATTCTCTCAACTTAACTAGTAGGACAAAAATGGGGAAAGTGGAAAGTACTATTTTCTATTCTAAGAGCAATAGAAAGCCAAAACTGAAGGTAACCACCTTACTGAACTTGTATCCATCCATTAATTTACCAAATCTCAGGCCAAATCTTCATGGCATGGCTATGAGGGAAAGAGGGAATAGAGAAATGAAGCAGTTGCAGGCTCTTGTTTTTGATGGCTTATAATCTGGTAGATGAGATAAAAGCAGTGTACAGGTAACTACAGAATAAGGGGCAAGGACATATGTGCCTTCAGAAAGAATAAATAAAATGTTATTCCCAGTACTCAGAGGAGAGAGTGATAATTTATGTTGTAAGTTATGAAGTGGAGGAATTTGGGGAGATGGAAAAGTAAAGGAGGAACACAAAAATGAACCAAGAAAATCCATTTTTATTCACTCTTCTTGTAAACCATCAATTTATTCAACTCATTAATTCTTATTTTTTGCATTATTAAACTAGTCACCAAAAATCAATATATCACTGGTTTGACATGCAATTTTGAACATATACCTTATATTATTAATTATGGACTTCTTAGAAATAAAAATATAAATATTACTGAGTCACACTTTTTTTCTGCATGACCTTTCAAAACAGAAAGAAACCAATTCACATGAAACCAGATTCTAGCAAATATAAAATAACAATCTTTAAAACCATATGCTTAAAACACACACATTCACCAAAATAAACATATATCATATAAAATATAATGAAAAATCTTGTTTACTCAGCACCACTTAATTTTATCAATGGTATTTTCATAAATACTAATGTGTAGTAAAAATATCAAAATGATGGTTCACTTACATTGTGTGCTCTGCAAGACATTGTCATTAGCTGGGTGGCTTTGTCATGAGAAGGAAACCCAATTCCTCACCACTGTGAATCAAGGAATATTTTTCAGTTTGCAATAAGCAGTGAATCTTAGTAATCAAAAGAATATATAAGATTAGTCAAATAATTTTTCATAGTCAAAATGTAAATATGTTGTATAGTTAATAAACAATATAGGATCTAAATAGAGTTAGCAAAATACCTTAGAAAAAATGTAAACTCTTTTTTAGGTAATTAATTTGTCCCCCGAGTAAGAAAAAGTTGGAATCTACTTCCATTGTACAGCGAAATTAATATGCTACCAGGGGAAAAAGAGATCTAATCTCTCAAAAACTCAGATTGTCATCTATAAAATTGAGTGGAGGGGAATTATATTAAAAGAATAGTTTTCAAATTTTGTTAAGAAGCAGAACTCATTTTTTTCACAAAAATAATTATAGCTTGAATATATATAATTCAAGCTGAATTATATTTATAATGAATTATATTTATAATTCAGATAAACATGCAGTAGGTGTAGTTTAAAGGAGGAAGGATCCCTGCTAATGCTGTTCTGACCCCAAGGTACACTAGCAGACTAAAAATCACCACTCACAATGACGTGAAGAAATTTCAGAGAGAAAAATAGCATTTAGTGAATATTAACGGAACCAGAAATTATAGGATAAAATGGATAATTTGGGGCAAGTTGACTAGAATAGTGGTATTTAGTTTGTGTATTTTTAAAAGATTAAATAAAATAATATATGCAAAATGCATAGCACAGAGTTTCGCAAATTTGTGGATGATCGATAAACAATCACTCCTCTTTTTTCTTTTCCAAACACATTTCAATCTCATCATTCTTCTGCAATATCATAACTCATGTAACATTTTATACTTGCGAATAAGAGCAGCTTTCAACAAAAAGACTAAATCATGCATTCTCAATGAAAGCAGTATTGCTTCTGAAAGGGCAAAAGTTGGTTCTTGATGGATGGAAACAATTTTACACTTTTTATGCATAAAATACAGATACGCATACACTACATAAACATAAATACAGTATATGTGTGATATTAGTTCATGGAAAGACTATTAGGAAAATAATGTCCAAAAGATTCCTTACAGGGGTGACTACAAAAAAAAAGGTTAAAAAACACTGCACTAAACAATTAAAAATCACATTTAGAGAAAACCAAGAGTTGATCTTAAACTGATTGAATGTCAATTCATACATTTAACATTATCTACTAAATGTATACTGCGTGTAAAAGAAATTATCAGATATTGTAGGGAATAAAAAGATATGTGACATAGTCCATGAACTGAAGACACTTAGAATTCATCACTAAATGTTAAAAGCACGAAGTAGTATCAAGGTTCAGCAGTTTGGAGAACAAGGTGAATTTCTTGCTGGAGTGATCAGGAAGTTTTCAGAGGAGATGGTTTGTCAGTTGGCCTTTGATGAAGTATACCTTAAACGATCAGATATAAACCTGGAATATTCCAGATTTGGAGAATGATATGAGCATATGCCTAAACATAGGAAAGAGCAGGAAAAGAAATAATAGCAAAGGACATCTGAGAATATAGAAGAATGCCGACCTGGAGAGTCAGGCCTTTATATGATGAAGAATGGACAATCAGAGTGAGCTTGAGGAGAACAAGCCTGGTGCTGTCAGACCATTAATAGATACTCCTACCATGAAGATCTCGGAAGGAAACAAAAACTTCTGTGCAAAGATGACAGCAATGGAAATGCTGAAGACTCAGTTGAACTTAGTGGTCTTTTAGATGTAGGGGTGAGGAGAATGAGAATGAAAGGTAGAAATCAGAGAACTTTAATGTTTCAATTCTTGATGTTGGATATGGCTTCTCAATCTATCATTCTCTTTTATAACCAGCTCCATTCTCAAGATGAGAAAAAAGAATGCTTTCTTTTTAGGTCAGTTTGAAAAACTCTACAAATCATACCAACAGTCATCAACACTGACTATTTCTATTAATACTTACATAAGTCCATTTTTGAGACCCAAAGAAAAACATCAGTATATCCCACAGGAATCTAATATTGTCCTTTTCTTTCAAGCCTAAATAAGTTGCCATAGAAATTCATTGAATGGGGACGAATATCTGAGATAACCTTAACATTAAAAAAAAACAAAGTCACCTGCTTGATTTAAAAAAAACTTTGATAATATTTAAATAATTAAACACATGATGTAGATAGACTTCATGCTACATATTTATATTACAAATGCTCCCATGTATAATGGTGCAGATACAATAATGAACCTCATTGGATGGTATTTATAAAATGAATGCCTTTTCTCAAATTACAGTAATTCCCCCTTATTCACAGTTTAGCTTTCTGTGGTTTCATTTATTTGTGGTCAACAGGCCCAAAAACATCTGTAGGTGAGTACAGTACAAGAAGATATGTACACAGAGAGAGATCATAGTCACATAATTCTTATTACACTATATTGTTATAATTGTTCTGTTTTATTATTGTTAATTTCTTATTGCACCTAAGTTATAAATTAACCTTTATCATAAGTATATATAGGAAAAAACATAATATATAGTTTGTTAGTATCCATGGATATGGGCACCTACTAGGGATCTTGGAACCCCATGGATAAGGGGGAAATAGTTACTGTATTCAGGGTGTTTTAAATTGAAGAACTAGTGAGTAACCACAACAATGTAATCTACTTAATTATTTTACTTGGGTACCCTCTGAGATACATGCAATAGTAAAATAATATGCCTTACTTGTTTCCAGATATAATAATTAGTTGAAGGAGATAAATTAATTGGACAACAAATATGGATTATGAAATGGAAATCATAGGAAAATAAAAAATATTTCCTGGGCCCCACAGTTGTTTGAACCCATCTAAAAGATAGTTTTTCTACAGTATAGATAGTGAGATAAGGCTCATAGAAGTATATGACTGAGTTTATTGCCTCTCAAAATATAAAATGAAGCAACAACCTGAAATGAAAAAGTGGCAGCAGATGGTTTCAGATATAGAAAGAAAAATATCTAAAACTGGTGGGGCATAAATCTCTTAAAGACGACAGAGAAAAAGACAGGAATAAGTCTCATCTGCTTTTTCATCTCATAATATTATTCTGTTCATTTTCTCTACTAATCTAAAATGTGATGATATTTGAATAAAGCAATATCCAGCACATTAAATGTTTTATTCCAACATATTTTTCTTGATCCTCATTACCAGAAAGGTAGCAAGCATCACTGAGAAAATAGAGAGAAAAATTACTTCTGTACCAGCCATCATGGCTTCATGGTGGATAAATCTTCTGTCTAGATATTCAATTTATGGATGTACAGAAAAATGAAATAGGTTTATTCACAGGTGTAATCATGAATATTGACACTGATCTATGATGTGCACCTGGCACAATTCTCACAGGTCTCTCCTTCTAGAATGACAAACCATAAGTTTGTCCTGTAATTTATAATGGGCCAATTACTTCTAGCCCTGTCAGTACCATTAGCTCCATGTGTGACACACTAAACACACTGTACATTGACTGTCAGCTCTGGATGCTCCCCTTCTGGGACCTGTGAAACATGCCCGGCAAATAAAGTTGGTGTTGATACTCTATCAACCTTTAATCCATGGCCTGTAGTCAATTCCCAAAATTTCTTTTTCATTAAATATTTGACATTTTCACAAGAAATTCTAGGCCTGCATTCGTGACCAGGGCCAAGGCTAACCATCCTAGTCTCATTACTCTGTTCACCAAGATGAATAAAATAGAGACTATCGGTACTGAGTCTGTCTCTTTCCCCAGCCCAGGTTTTTGTTGGTGGAATAGTTGTAATGACCTGTGTGACTTCAATGGAAAGGAGGTATTTTTCCTTCAACAATTTGTTCAACAACAATCCAGCTCCTTCAGTGATCTCTCCAGAGTACACAACCAAGTAGCAACTCTATCTGCCAATCTTTTGTTTTTGCATGGTTGTTTGAAAGGAGACACTCAAGGATCATTTAAGCTCCCATTATATTTTTTAATAGCTTTTGATCTACTTATAAACTTTTTGAGCTTGGGAAAAGTATTCAATCATTTCTAACTGTCAATTTCTTCATCAATGAACTGATAATACTGAAAAATCATTTTTTTAAAAAACCTCAGCTTTAAACCTAAGCATAAATGAGAACTTTATATACAATAGAGGACAGATTGGAAATTAGAGGGAAAGAAAGAATAATTAAACAAATAAAACTGACACAATTGACATTTGATAAAGAAAAATACATGCCATACAACAATAATAATTAGGATGATAAAAATGAGGTAGATACTTACGGAGCAGTATAAACAGTCAATAAACATTTGAAGCTTAGTGTTATGATTTCCATATGTAGAAAATTAATAGCAACTTGCCATTAACAATTATCCAAGGAATTATCATGAAGGAAAAGAAAACAGCAGAGAAACAGGGGTGGAATTAAGATTTCTTACATTTCTTTATGTTGCAGCTTATTAACTATGAGACAATTCCATTTTCATTGAAGTGAAATATCATTTGAGCAAAACAAAGTATCTTGTTATAAAAGATTTTTATTTTTGGAGTTTTAATATATATTATGAATTTGTTTGAATGTTTTTTTGGACAGAAATATTGAGATATATAGTCCATACTCACCTCAAAAAAGAAAAAAAAAAGTCCCATCATGCAATAAATACTAAACAGATCAATATTCTTAACCACTGGTATTTTTCACTTTTCTTCAGGATGATTTCAGCTCAAAAATTATAACAATGAATGTCTATTGCAAAAGTGAAATGTTTGTCATATTAAAAAAATCCTTGGATCAAGGTGCAGTACTTTTAAACGTAACATTAAAACCTTAATAAATGCTCAAATACTTTCCAAGATTAATTTAATAACTTAATAAGAGCCTATATTAGGTCATATTCTTCTAACTCTATTTTGAATGAAATATGACCAGGCCTAAAAAGCTGGCAACTTTGAACTATTGATGGACAACATAGCAGACAGCTGACGTTTCATTTCCACCATGGAGTGAACAACCGTCTCCATCCCATATCATCTCCATCTTTTATGAGGTCAAAACCAAATTCATTGCTGCAAATGAATACTGTCATTATGACATTTACTTGTCAAGAATTATTCAAGTTTGACTAAATCCCAAAGTCCATACTAAATTTGTGGAACACTGTTTATCCATTTTAAGTTTGTTCTAATTCAGGTAACCCTTTGCTAGAGAAAAAACATATACCAGGTTGTAAAATAACTTCGAGGTATAAAGCCTATTGGTAAACCTCAAAGATACTGTATATGCATATCATTAGAAAATTTATAGTATATGTGGCAGCTATTTCTGAAGAATCTCAAACTGTATATCCAATAACATACGTTTGATGTAACAGTACAAACCTTGTAAGTTAATGGTCTTCTTTATTTGTTTTGTTGTAGTTTCAGATGAGCAGATTTTGTAATGGCTCACAAATCCATAGAAGTGAAAGATCCTCTAGAAATCATCTGCATTAATAGTACAGGTAATGCCATGGCAAATTACAGAAGAACATCCTTGTTTAACATAGTAAAAGTTTATCATTCAAGAGCCTAGATGACTCGCCAGGAAGGGTGGAGAACCTGCAGCTTTGAGGCCACATGTGGCCTTCTGGATCCTTGAGTGCAACCTTTTCACTGAATCCAATGTGAAATTGAGATTCTGTCGATGGGCCGCACTAGGGGATCTGGAGGGCCACATGTGGCCTTGAGGCAGCAGGTTCCCCACCCCTTTTAGGTGTCTTCAGTCTTGAGGCACCTCAGCCTCAATATGTGATTCCACAATCCCTGTGGAGGGGGAGTACAGGGTGGGCCCACATTGGTACACATCACTTCAGCTCTCACAACATTACTTAAAGAAATCAGGACCACTCCTAACTTCAAAGGGATATAATTACATTACAGAATGGGGCAAAGAGCAAAAATATTTGCAAGCACTAGGAATTTTTACCACATTATCCAATACTTTTCTTTTCTGGCTAATCAAATAGAGACCTAGACTAAGGTCACAGGATTAGCAAACAGCAGAGATGGAATCACAACATTGTTCACTAATAGATTCATCAAATTGGAGTACCACGAAAATTATGGCTCTTAACCTGGTTTGATAATAGCAGAGAAACATTTTTACATTGTTTTTTCAACTGAGGTACTAAAGCTGAAATCCAAAGTGAATGTTTTCAAAGCAAAGATCAAGATTATGAGGTACCCAGGTAATATCAGAATAGGTACCACAAGCACAGGTAATGGTAATGACACTGGACTAAATTAATAAATCTCTAAAAGGTTATGTAAAGACTGTGCTTCTGTTTCTATTATAAAATAACTCCACTATATCCTAGAGCCAGACATAGTCCTGGATGACTAATTAAGTACCATCCAGCCCAACATTCTTAATACTTACCATACAGTCTCCTGAGAATAGTAAATAAATACTACAATTTACAGACATAATGCAGGCTTTTAGGAGTTTAGAAGATTACAGACATTTTGTTTAATCTGAAAGCAAAATGAGGTGATTATGATGGTGTTGCATTTTCTTTGCATAAGCATCACAAAACTATTTAGACTTAAAATTATAGTCTATCTGAATAAGATAGGCTAATTAAACCTAAACTGAATACATTTCACAGATAAACAAATATTGTCATCAGTGGCCATAACTAAAATTTGGCACTTGGATTCTACTCTCTTAAAACATTCACAGTTGGATAAAGAGCTAAAGTTCCATCAGAAAATTAAGTGCATTATTTAAAACTGCTATTATAATGTTCTCAATCTGTAGAAACAAAGAATGGGTACAAACTTTATTAAAAGGTAAAAAGAAATCACAGATTGTGTTTCCAGAAAGATATTTATGTCTTAGAAATAGGGCCTCTTATCCTTCAAAGTCAGTTTTGGAATCTCAAATTCATTATAGTATAGTAACAACAGCAAGTCTACAGTGATGAAAAAATCTATGGAGACATTTGTTGTTAATAGACACATTTGGAATGGTGTTGTCAGTGGAATGTCATTCTCCTATCATAGTCCCAAAACTTGATATTTCATGTAAGTTTGATGGATCTAAGATCATGTAATAGACATTATGGAAGGTATAGAATTCAATAAACTATAACACCAAGGCTTAAACAAAATCTAGAAACTTTATTTTATAACATTTTTTTTTTGAGATAGTCTCACTCTGTCTCCTAGGATAGAGTGCAGTGGTATCATCTTAGCTCACTGCAACCTCAGACTCCTGGGCTTAAGTGATCCTCTTGCCTCAACCTCCCCAAAGTTGAGACTACAGGTATGCGCCACCACTCTTAGCTAACTTTTCTATTTTTATTAGAGACCAGGTCTCGCTCTTGCTCAGGTTGGTCTTGAACTCCTGAACTCAAGCAATCCTCCCACCTTGGCCTTCCAGAGTGCTAGGATTACAGGCATGAGCCACTGCATCCAGCCTATAACATTATTAAAATGAGAAAAAAGATAACTAAACGCCTGCTTAATTACTACCTATTTACCATTTATCATTCTATTTTAACTAGAATGATAAAACCTTTTGTCTGCACCCTCCCCCCGAAAAGTTGTTGATCATGGTCATTACTAAGAGCTCACAAATATTACACCAAAACTGCATTTGGGTCTTTGTGTAGCATCTTTTACTCAAGGATATGACTTTTCTTATTCTTAGCCAACCAAAGGGGCACGAAGTGGTTGAAACAAGAAAAAAAAAATGAGAAGATCTAACATCATTGTGGAAGAAGTGGCCCTGTAAATTATGAAGGCAATTAGCAAAATATTTCTCTTCCTCTTTGTATGTTTAGAATGTATAGTCTCTGAGAATTAATATTTGTCATTTGGGAAATATGTTTGGGTACAGAATCCAGCAGTTGCCTTGTACATATATGATGAAAAAACATGTTTACAATTCATAGTGGTGAAAATTCTAAGAGGACTTGTTTTGGAACGCTCACTCCTATGCCGAATTGCTTCATGAAATGTGCTTACGTCCCCAGCCTATCCCTAGAATGTCAAAGTGCTATTGATGGAAGACCCTAACTTGGAGAAATGTACTAGTACTGACAGTGGGTGTGGGGAGGGGTTGAGGTTGCTTACTAAATGCACAGCAACCTTGAGGATAAAGGGTGAAATCCACCCCCCTAACAAAAAGACACTAACAACAAAAACAAGAACAACAGTAAAGCCCAGAGCAAGGTTTGAATAAAGAAAGGTCTTTTGTTGCTGTTGTTGCCCTTATTGTTGTCATCATTGCTGTTTTTGAAACACATGCTTGAAAACCACAGATTAAGGTTGTGAAGTGAGGTATGCTATGGATGGTGGATGGACACCTCCACAGGGTTATGAAGGTGTCTTTAGGTTATTGAGAAAGTTCTATTTAGGATCTACTTTGCAGTTTCTCTCCCATATTGCATGGTTTTTTTTTTTTATTTGTGAAAGTTTGGGTTTTATTTATACTCATATTGCTTCAGTTGTGTTTTTGTAGAGAAAATGATCGATAGGGAAGTGTAAAAGAAAAATTGCACTGGACCATTTAAACAGGCAAGGAAGACTTTAATCAAGGCTGTTGCAAGAGAAAAAAGATTGAACTCAACTCCACTGAAACAAAAGGCAAGAGAGTTTTTAAGCTGGGGTGAGCTAACAGAAAAGAACTGGGAGCTGTTAAGAATGAGGTTGGTCATGTTATTAGGCCATCAGTATTTGCTAATTGTCACTTAACAAAAAAATTAGCTAATTGTCACTTACCAAAAAATTAGGTTTCTCCCCTCCCACAGAGATCAGGAGTAAGAAGAATGCTATCTTTTCTGGTGACTGTATTTCAAAAGGACAGGTCTTGGGTCCTTGAGAAAATTTCTGGGTTGCAGAAGATCTATATCTCGAAAGGGCAGAAAAAGAATTTATAATTGCAAGTTTTCTACAGTAAATCCTCTAAGAAAATGGAGATTAGAAGCCTATAGTCAGGAAGAAATCTTCTTAAAGTTTAGTAAAGCTGAGAGAGAGCGTAAGGCCATGATAGTCAGAAGTTAAAGGAAGTATGGCCCACTTCACATCTACCTCTCCTTTGGTAGAGGTGATTGAATACAGGAGTCGCAGGCAGTAACTAGCAGCAAAGTGAGCTTGTTGTAGTGAGGCCAGGAGCAGCGACAAAGCACCAGAAGATTACGGAGAAGCATTAACGTGTTTCCCTAGAAGTATAGAATAAATTCTCTTCTTTCTGAATATTTTCTAAAAGAAAATGACTGTTGGAAAGTGTTTGGATGACAGCTGTTCACTTTCTCATAACACATCATAATTTGTAATTTTTGCCTTTATTTGCTTATGTGATTAAAGTCTCTCTTCCATAAGATTGCAAACGTCATAAAGACGGGGAGAAGAAACTACTGATTTTTATTCAGAACTGTATAATCAGCAACTACAACAAGGGCTGCATAAACAAAAAATGGATGAGAGGAAGAGGTGGGAAGGAAGAGGTGGGAAGGAAGTCAGTGCTCACGGTCCAAATTTTTGGCTCTTTCTACCATGTTGCACTTGGAATGTGAAAAGAACCCAGGAGACATCTCCTCTTTACTATTTTTGTTTGAGCTCTTATTTGCTGAACTTATTCTTTTTCATTTAGTTTATTTAACTGTGAGGAAACTTTGGATAAGAAATAGAGGAAGCAGCTTTTTGTATTAAGCACTAGTGGTGTGCTGGAGCCCACCCCATCAGCCTCCAAGAGGGGACTGCACACATCTCTTCCCAACTCCTTCAGTGACATCACATCAGGAGCTTCCAGTTGGCCGTGCTGAAAGTATGTAGACCACAGAAATTAGTAAGCTTTGCAAATCAGCGTTTCCTCCTTTCAAGAAATACTTGTTAAACATTTACCAACTCACCACTGAAATCCTTGGCCTATAGCTAAGAAATTAAATAAAAATTATTATACAAAAAAGATCTGAAAGAGAAAGAAGAATAGAATGAGAAAAAGAATGAACAATTATTGAGAATCTCATATATTTTTAAAATTTAAACCTGCTAATAACCCTGAGACATAGGTATGATGATTATTATTATACCTAAATAGAACTCGGGGAACTGAGACTCAAAAGAGATATGGTTTAAACTATAAAGCAATACATTATGGGATTATGATTTAAAATCAAGTCTTTCTCCCATGTTTTGGGTTTTTCCATATATTATGCTTCCTAAAGAATTCTTTGATGTTTGAAACTACTTAAAGGATACAAGTCTCTGGATTTACTTTTTTTAAAAAAATTAGATTCAGAAATATCAAAATAATTGTATCAATATTGATAAAGGGATTATAGATGATAAATGCATATTTTTCTTTATTCATTATTGTAATTTAAAGGAAACAAATAAATCTCTGAATGTAATTTGAAAGTAGTAGGTGCCCTAATCTGTTTTCCTTTTTTTTTTTTTTTCTTGTTCATATTAGCAGCACAATAGTCCAGTAAAGAACTTGATTTGAGGTTTGGATATATATAAAAGATGTTGACAGGAGACTAAAAAATTTTAGAATTCAAAGAAAAATGTAGCCCTTGATAGAAACAAATGATAAAGAATACAGAAGTTAGAAGAATAAAACAAAGCCACAGAATCATAATACAATAAGAAAAACTAAATGAGACCAAATCAAAGCCATTGGTTATAGTAATATAACTTTGATATTACTACTCTTAAATCCATCATAAATACACGTTGAAACCTAAGATAGAGCCAGAAAGAAAGAGTCCCTATTAGAATGTAAAATATTAATAACTTGGCAGTTACATCAAAAGGAAGATATTAATATCTCCACAGTGTTTACCATATTTCATGGAGTTCAGTTGACCCAAGTTGGAACTTCAGTTTTATTAGCAGAACAAAAAAGAAAAAATTCAATATTTTTCAAACACTGTGATGGATGCCAGTAGACAGTAGAAATAGAAATCTGTTATTTCAAACTCTGTATTTTCTTTAAAATGTGGCAGTATTAAAGTGAAAGAAAGCAGTCCTAACAAAGTTCTAAAATTATTCCACAAAAAGACAGATCTAACACCCTGCCACCCAAGAAATGATCTCGAAGAAGAAAGACAGAACTATCACATAAGTGAATGGAGTGGTTAAAGTGATCAACAATTTTAAAAGGGTAGTCCTGAGTGATAACAAAGTGTAGTCTATCATTCACAGGCTGAAAGAAGAGTGCTCGCAGCAACAGCAGAGTGAGCAGGCAGCAGGTGAGCACTTGTTTAACGGGACATCTCAACTACGTAACATAAACCATTGATCCGATGGCAAGCTGATCTGAAAATAAATCATTTCCATATATGCTATTCTTCAGATTAATTTGATGCTGAAAAAGTATTAAAGCAGATAAACTTGCTGGTATCTGTAAGTGGCAAAAGAATAAAGACCTGGAACAATATCTCAGTTTTAGGCATTGCTCCCTTTAACATCCGTTCTTCAACTCCTCAATACCCTACCACTGCATGAAAGGTTATGATAATTCTGTGTCGCCAAAGAACGATGCTTATGATCCAAAGAATTTTAAGCTGATAACCCAGAGTGCCTTTGTAAATACCTTATTCCTCCTGTTTCTTAAGATGATATTAAAACAAGCCCAACTTCCCAGGTAAAACTTGCACACACCAAATAATTTTTTAAAAGCCACTCGACATATGGAAAATGAATTTGAGAGAGATGGTGACAGATACTGTGTTTGCAGATTTATCAGTAGCATTCAACACAATAAACCAACTAAACCTATGTGCCAAATTCTCTGATATGATAAATGGCAATCATTTAGTAGAGTTCACCTGAAGATGTTTTTAAAGCAAGAATATAGGGCAATAATTTGGACCACCAGTGAAGGGAAAAAAAAAAAAAAACCTAGCAATCTACTACAGTCGTTCCCTCTTTCCTCATTTTTCTTTTATTCATTCATGTATTCATTTACTTTTCTCCCTCCTTTTTATCTCTTTTATTTTTTTTAATGCCTTAAGTTTGAAATAATATCTTGTTAAGAACAGAATTTAGAGGTTAATTTATAAAGATTTTCATTGTTAGGGAAGAATTTTCCTACAGAACCAATAAATGAACACAATATTCTTTCTATATTCTATGCTAGAATAAGAACTTATATTGTAAGATAAAAAAAAATACAAGACCCCATTAGCGATCATTGAAGTGAGTCACTGACAAGTCAGTTAGACACTGAACTCCTGTTGGGTCCAAATGTTAATCCTATAATGTCCTCTTCCCTTGAGTACAACACATTGTTTGGTAAGAAATTTAAATCCAATGTCAAATCAGTTTAAAAACATGGAATTCTCAAGACAGAGGGAAAATCCGCCATTTAAGGAGATCCCTGACATTCTTTTGTGTTACAGAGGATGTCTGCAAAGCATGAGAGTAAATTGCAGATACCAAGAGAATGTCCTGTTTTACAATCTGTGAAATGGTCTGTTATTGCTTTACTCCTAAGGGGAAAATCCTAAATGCCACCATTTCCAATAATTAGTATAATCACCACAAAGACATTTTCTAGTAAGAAATTCATAGACATCAAGCCGATAAAGATTTGCTGCAATTCAATTTGATTGTTGGTCCTAGACTTTACACAGTACTCCATGAATTATCAGGACCATTATGAAATAGTTCCAGATTTAAAATTTTAATATCAATTTTAAAATGCAATTGATGAAGTTTTCCTCCATTTCATATAATTAACCCTGTCTCATTAGTCTTATAACTTCTGTAGGGGAAAGGGGCATAAAAATGAGGGGGAAGATAATTAAAGCATTGCCTTGAACATATAAAAATAGACTTCATGGAACATTCTGAGTCTTAACAGCAAGAACCATGGATTATCCCCTGCCACAGCAATGGAAATAGTGCTTACCTGGAAGAAGTGAATTATTAGCAATATAGAATCCAAAATAAGATTTCTCCTTTGTTCAACTGTATGGATCTGTAGCTCACAGATTGTTGGTGCTCAACAAGTATTTGTGTGCTATCTATATTCTCACCACCCACTTCCCTCTTATACCTAATTTGAGACATTCTGACTAGTATAGGGTAAGACTATGTGAATTGAACTAATGTATGTGTCTTGTAGTCTGGAGCAGTTTAGAACTACTGTGCTTTCTCCATCTACCTCTTTTCCTTCAGTGGCTTCCTTGGAGTCTAGGCAATTCATGTTTCCACTGGTGTAGCTACAAGACAGAGAAGGGCCGCTGAACCATATCAGAATCTAATCAGGAAGAAAAAAATATTTTTATTGCGTTAAGCCACTGAGATTTTGGGGTTTATTTCTTGCCACGTTCTAGGCTAGCCTAACCCAGTAAACACAGCCTGAGTAATTTGAAACAGCTGACATGCATCGGTCCACACATTCAGATGTTTAAGAAATATAGCTTTATTTTCTATAACTTGATTTGCTATAACTTAATATATATCCATGCCCCTGCCCACCATATAGGCATGCGGGAAACTTGATTATCAGTCTTTCTTGACTTTCATTCTCCCTCCTCTCACCAGTACTCCCCTTCTACCAATATCCAAGGGGAGCTCTATCGAAGCTACTTGGGCTTGCAGAGGGTAAAAGGCACTTAGACCTTGAATGTCCTGTCACCCCATGCTATGTCACAGTGTCTGGCCTCAAAGCCATCATATACTTTTAGGTCCAGATGTCCCCTCCCTGTTCATTTATTTGTTTGCTTGGACACATTCGGCTTTTCCTGTTCTGTTTCCCAGGGAAGGACCCTCTGCCAGTGGTGGCATTTCGTAGACACAACTGTCAGTCATATGTGCATCCCTCCTCTCTCTACCTCTCCTCCCTCTTCCACCCAGCTTGGGGGAAATTTACTCTTTCCAGGAAAAAAAATCATTGCTCTTTCATGACTTTGAGGGAATCACATTGCCTGTTTCCCAAACTGCTCTATTTTTTTTTTTTTTTTGAGACAGGGTCTATGTTGCCTGAGCTAGAGTGCAGTGGCATCATCATAGCTCGCTGCAACCTCAAACTCCTGGGTTCAAGTGATCCTCCTGCCTCAGCCTCCTGAATTTCTAGGACTACAGGTGCATGCCACCACATCTGGCTAATTTTTCTATTTTTTTGTAGAGATGGGGTCTGGCTCTTGCTCAGGCTGGTCTTGAACTCCTGACCTCAAGTGATCCTCTCACCTTGGCCTCCCAAAGTGGTAGGATTAAATTGTCTCTTTACTCCACTTCAAGACTTAAGATTTTATAAACAAAAATGGAGCCATGTGCTTGAATTTGGGTAATGGCAAAGGGTAGAAATAGCAGCTGCGGTTGGAGGTGGGAGTGATATAGATTGGATTTCTAAAAATGTTCTGTTGCTGCACAGTTCATGATTTCCTTCCTTTTTCTTGTTTTCTAGCAAAGATTTTTATGTTCAATGCATATGTGACACGCATGCAGGCCTTATATATCTTTCGAGTCTTATTTCTCACTCATGCCTTTCACCCATTTACAATCTAGCCAAAATAATTACCTCACTGTTTCATATAAATACCCTCTGGAAATCACCTCCACCTTTGCTTATGTTGCCCTACTTTCAGTTCAAATGTAACTACATTCTGACGGTCAATTCAAAGGCTATTACTTCCACTGATAGAAACAACTCCCCCACTTTTTTTTTTTTTTTTTAAGACAGAGTCTCTGTCGGCCGGGCTATAGTGCAGTGACGTCATCATAGCTCACTGCAACCTCAAACTTCTGGACTCAAGGGATTCTCCCACCTCATCCTCCACAGTAGCTGGGACTAAGGCGTACACTACCACGCCCAGCTAATTTTTTTCTATTTTTAGTAGAGACAGGGTCTCACTCTTGCTCACGCTGCTCTCGAACTCCTGACCTCAAGGGATCCTCCCATCTTGGCCTCCCAGAGTGCTGGGATTACAGGCATAAGCCACGGCCGGCCTGAAACAGCCCCTTTTTGAACAAAGCACTTTGTGTTTTAAGTGTGTGCTAACTGAGTGATCCCGAGCAAATGATTAATACTTCTCAGTCCCTCACTCCTGAAAGATGGGTAATGAAATTCTACCCCGTGGCATTTAATAAACAGGGGCTCAGTGTTTGGACAGTTCCTAGACTGTGTGAGCACTTGGTAAATAGCAGTCATTAATATGATGACATTAATAATATCAAGTAATATGCTATTTATCTTTTAACTTTTCTTATAGTAAGTTTTCACCTTCTAAACTTCCTCTAGTGGAATTTGCACTATCTAGATAGAAAAAAAGGGCAAAAAAGGCATTCTATAAAAAATACATCTGTACTAGAATGTTTATAGCAGCACAATTCACAATTGCAAAGATGTGGAAAAAACCCCCAAGTGCTCATCAATACATGAGTGGATTAATAAAATGTGATATATGAGTGAGTACTGCTCAACCACAAAAAAGATGATGAACTACCTGTTGTATTACCCTGGCTGGAGCTGGAGCCCCTTCTTCTAAGTGAAGTATCACAAAAATGGAAAAACAAGCACCACGTGTACTCGCCATCATACTGGAACTAATCGATCGACACTTATGTGCACATAGGCAAGTAACATTCATAGGGTGTCGAACCAGCGGGAGGGGAGAGGAGGGGATGGGCAAACTCACACCTGACAGGTGCGGTCAGCACTGTCTGGGAGTTGGGCACGCTTGTATCTCTGAC